>BQNB010024285.1:0-56854 GCA_026074375.1 Tanacetum coccineum
AAAATTGCCCGTCCTATGACTCATTTGCTTGAAAAAGAGACTCCATTTGTCTTTTCTGAAGAGTGTATCGATTCCTTTAATACACTCAAAAGAAAACTGACTGAGGCTCCGATCTTAATTGCTCCCGACTGGGACTTGCCTTTTGAACTGATGTGCGATGCTAGCGACTTCGCAATTGGGGCAGTCCTCGGGCAAAGAAAAAACAAGCACTTTCAACCTATACACTATGCTAGCAAGACTATGAACGAGGCTCAAACTCATTACACTACTACTGAAAAGGAGTTACTTGCTGTGGTGTATGTGATAAGTGTAGAATACACATATCTATTTATGCTAAAAAGGCCCAAATAAACCCAAAACGGATAAAAAATGGCAAAAATGTGCTTGTATCTGAGTTTTATGTGTGCAGGTATGGATATGTCAAAAATCACAAGAAATCAGTCAAAAACGGACACGAGAACGGATGAGTGATCAAGAAGCTAAAGAAATCAAAGCCAAAGCCAGAGAGATCATGCCTCAGCCTTCTACAGTCAACTGCAGCTAAACCACAGTCAACCAAAACCCCATTCCATTGTTTTTATAAACACAAGGGCTGAATATGCAATTTGCCCAAAGTTGTTTATAACTAAGAGAATTATGCTTGCCAAACACAAGGGCCGGATATGTAATTACCTCATAGATACAAAAGTCGCGGGTCATATGAACCGGGTCAAACTACCCGGGTGTCCACCTTTCAGCCAATCACAGCCAAACCCCTAACCCAATTCAACCCGATCCTACCCCAACCCTAACCCGACCAACCCGGCTTATGTTATAACTTTTTAACATTTACTGTGCACTCATTTTCCCCCAATTTCGATTTACTCTCACTCACACACACATGAACACACACGAACACACCCATGAACCCTAGTTTCTTAACCACTCACCCCAATCCTAATTAACCATAGGGTTAATGGCTCCCTCACAACCCTTAACCCATCCATCACTTTCAATTAAACCTTAACCCATTCCACCCTGGCTGAAAGAAGGATTCTCATTGGGTGATGTGACTGTGTACAGTTTAACCTCACATACCCACCACACCACGCCACGTCACTGATCCGGTTAGACACACCTACTAAATCCTCCGCTTACAAGGAGAGAGAAAGAATCGAAGGGGGCCAAGATGAAAGAGAAAAGAAGGATCGAGAAGAAGGTGGTAAGCTCAAGCTTCGGGTATAAATACCCATATCATTCCAGCATATGAGGGGAGAAAATATTATGAAATTTTTAAGTTTATATTTATAGTTTAAGTGATTTTCGATCCGTTTTCTAGTAATTTTTTTAGGTAATTTTAGGATTTCTTGTATTTCATTTGATTTGTAAGGAACCTTAATTTCCAGTTTTTAATAAAAGTATTGTTTCATATAACTTTTGCCTCATTTTTAATTCTGTTACAAAAAGTATTATTGTGTTTTGTTGATCGTGATAAAGGCTTGATACCATCTTGGAATTTGATGGCGCTATGGAATCAAATGTGTTTTAATGCTGTTGGGTCAGCTTATAGGTTAGTAAGGTTGTAGATTGTTGAGATTGAGCTATGTGGATTAAGCCATAACCCACACAGCTTATTGTTGCTTTCCTGTTTTCCTGCTGGAAAGCCAAGGTACACTTATCTTTGTTTTACAATTTGTTCTGATCTGTTTTCTTAATAAGCTGTTGAATTGCTTAAAGCAGTTTAAGATAAGCTGTAGCTTTTAGTTGAATCTATGGTGTGGTTTTGAGGTACTTGTTTAATCAGTTTAGGTTATAAGCTGCTGAAGCTTATTAGTTTTCATAAGCTTATTCAGCTTATTACAAATAAGTTAGAGATTAAGTTTTATAAAAGTTATTCTAATTTTTAAATTCTGTTAATAAGCTGTTTAATTTTAAGAATGGATGCTGGTTGTTAGTTATTAGATGCTTCAGGGGCCTGTTCTGTTTTTTTTCATAGTTTCAGTTAGTTTTAAAAGTTACACAGTTAATCCTTGTTAGTTATTCAGTTAGTCCTTTGTTAGTTTAAGTGTTAGTCTAGTTAGTCCCAAGTTCAGGGGGCCTTTCTGCCGTTTAGTGAAACTTTGTGTTTTTTATTAAACTTTAAATTTACCCCGCCTACCCCCAAGTTTCAATTGAACTCTTTTGCCCCTTGTTCTTTTTATCTCCTTTTACTCTCTTTAATATCTTTTTAATATTAAATAAATTTTAGGTTTTAGTTTTTAATTAGCTAAATTACTTTTAATTAGATTTATAAAAATTAGGGCTTTTGTTTTTCATAAGTTTCTGCACTTTTTCTTTACTTAGTTTAGTTTTTATAAAATTTTTAGGATCAATAATTTTATTTTATTTCATTAATTTTAAGTTTTTAATAGTTTAAAATCTTAGAAAATCCATAAAAATTAAAAAAACTTTTCAGAAAAATAAAAAAAAAAAAAATATAGTTTTCTTAGCTTTTATAATATTTTACATTTTTATAAGTTTAAAAATCATTTTTATAAATCTTTAAGATTTAATTTCTATTTTTAGGATTTAAATTTAGATTAAATAGTATTTAATTCATAAAAAAATCCAAAAAGCCCTTAAAAAATATTTTTCTTTTCCTAAAATTTTCTTTAGCATTAATTTAGGTTTAGGAATCTAGTTTACATTTTTAAGTTTTAAATTGCATTTGTTTTCTTAAATGTCGCATTTTATTTACTTTCGTAATTAGTTTAATTTGTTAATTAGTTGTTTAATTGTGCCTTTAATTTTAGTAGTATAATTAAATCAAAAATATCTCTTTTCTTATTCAAATCAGGATCCAAACTTAAACGAGGTTTCCATTGCACGAGTCATTGGGGAAACGACCCGGGTGATCATACTTGCCCGGTCTAATATACGTATTCTATATATATATCTTTGTGAGTGGAATTGTCCAAGGGATACTTGGGGATTTCCTTAATTTCTCTATAAGTATATTATTTTATACGTGTGTAAAACTACGAATCAACGATCTACAAGGTGTTTTGGTGTCGCATCTATGAAGGAAAAGAGGTACGAATTTTCTGTCTTGGTTATCATCCCGAATCTGGTAATATTAGGGTTTTTTAGCAACCCTAATTCGATATAATAGGAAGTTTGTTCATAATTGTTATTGATTGGTTCGTGACAACAAGATGGTTGCTGATTGTGGTTCTTGGTTACATAATTCAAGAGTTCTTTGGAACTTATTCTATGAAAAGAATCATTAACTGTTGATGAGAATGATGAATTAGTGATAGTTTAGTAACAGAAAAAGTGTCGCTAAAAGGGTGTCGTCTAGATACTTAAAAAAAGTATCCTTAAACAGTGGTTATATGTTTTGTACTGCTCGTTAGTGGTTACTACTGCCACAAGACACATTACTGCTGGTGATCATAAATATTGGTGCTTTACTGACGCTAAAAAGTGTCTCAAAAGGTATGGGAGGAAGGAACACTTTATACTGCCAAAGGGAGATTAGTACTGCTAATAAAAGTTTCTACCGCTAGGGTTGAAACTTAATGCTGCCGAAGGTAAAGTAGTACTGCTAGTTCATGGATAGTGTTGCCAAGTCTACGTTAATGCTGCTTTTGACACAGAGTTAATATTGCTAGCCTTATCTTTGAAGGTTAGTGCTGCTGCTTATGATTATTAGTGCTGCTTATGTAAGTTAGTGCTGCCAGGAGACGTTAATACTGCCAGTTCATGTTAGTGCTGCTATCACTAAGGGTTAATGCTGCCAGTTTATACTTAGTGCTGCTAGTATGATTAATACTGCTAGTATATTTTTAATGTTGCTAGTATTAAGTTTCTATTGCTGGGGTAAATTTTAGCAGTTACTACTGTTGGACTTAAACCAAGGTTTGTACTGCTCATATGTTTAATACTGCCAATAGAAGAAGTTTTCTATTGTTGGTTACTACTGCTTGGTTTAAGGGGAAGTTCTGCTCGAACTTCATTAACAGGCTTGTTTTCATTTGTTGAATGAACATTTCTAAGACCGTACATGTTATCGATTTCAGAAAGGACATGCCAGTGTAAATTTCTTTTTGATTTTTCTATTATTTTAATTTTGTATTTTTGTTTTCATGTAAAAAATTTATATAAGAAAATATTTAGGTTTTTTATGATTGTATAAAAAATAAAAGTGAAAAATAAAAATCTTTTGGTGTGTTTTTATGATTTTAAGTATTTACTTATTATACAGGATATTTGAATAGGTACCACCACTATTCATCAACTTCATCTGCCAATTGTTTCAGAGTATCCGGCGTAAAACTCCGCATTCCCAGCTTGTTGATAAGAAATTCAATTCTTTCTCGGCCAAGAGCTTTAGTAAAGATGTCCGCCAATTGATATTCCGTTTTGACAAAGTAAAAGTTAGATCCACCATTCTCAACTATGCTCCTTGATGAAGTGAAACTTGATGTCTAATATGCTTGGATCGGGAATGTTGAACGTTGTCTGTTGCAGCATAAAGGCATAATAGCGCTTTTGTTATCCACAGTTCATTGGATTTTATGAATCCAACCATAGTCGTTAGTAAGTTGTGTCTCATCCAAAGGACTGAGCTCAACAACCCGGACCAAGGCATTATATTCAGCTTCCGTACTGGATATCGCAGCGCTTTTCCCTTTTGACGACCAGCTTTACAAGTCTATCACCCAATAGTTGTATACTGCCAGATGTACTACGGCGTGTAATCTGACAACCAGATTGATCCGACATCTGCAAATGCTGTCTAGTGCAAAGGAAGTATCCTTCCGGATACCAAAGAACCCGATGTTACGGTTCCTCTTTAGGATACCATAAGGTATCCTTTTTACTGGCATTTAGGTGCTTTTCGGTAGGCCGAGCCTGATACGGGACACATGCAATAGCACAATTGTAGGGTCAGGCTAACTGCTGTAGGATATAGGAGGGGTGCCAATCATACCACGATTGTGTGATGGATCTACCAACTTTCCCTTCTTTATCCTCATCCAAGTTTGGAATTCTCACCATGGGAGTTTCCATGGGTCACAAGTTTCATAGCCATATTTCTTTAGTGATTCAAGAGGCCATATTTAGATTGGTTATGAAGATGCCTCTGGGACTTTGAGACAATCTATGTAGTCTAAGGAAAAATGAGATTTTGCCCATCAATCGACATCTTGAATTTTTGCCCTACCACCAAAAACAATCACCCTAATTAACATTATTTTAGCGAAAATAGATCACACAGTTCAGGAGTAGATGCCAGCAATATATAATATCATCGACATAGTTTGTACCAAGAATAAGTTAGTTGCTATTTCTCTTCAGATGAACAGAGTAGGAGGATCACTGTGCCTTGAGAAGTCATTGGATATCAGGAATGAAGACTAAACATATAATACCACGACTGTGAGCTTGTATTCAAACCATAAAAGACTGTCTTAAGTTGTATACGTAGTTAGGTTTGTCTGGATCCACAAATCCGTCCGGTTGGCTAACATAAACTTCTTCTCGCAGATTACCATTCAAAAAGCAGTCTTCACATCCATTTGATAGATGACCATGTTCATGTGTGCAGCAAACGCTAGAAAAATTCGAATAGCCTCTAATCTTGCAACCGTCGAATGCGGAATTGACTCTTCGAAATCGATACCCTCTTCTTGGCAGTAACCACGAGTGACCAAACGTGCATTATTTCTTCAGAATACCTCCCTAACTCATCAATGTTAACCTTATAGATCCACTTAAGAGAGATGACAAAGGCTTTGTCCAGGAGGAGGGAACAAGTTCCCAACCTCCAGACGTTCAAATTCATGAAGTTTCCTCTTGCCATAGCTTCAATCTAAACATGCTTAGGTTAATGCTTCTTTGTAGTTCTTGGGTTGACTGGATGTTTGAAAGGCATCATAGTAGCTAGGATAAGCTTGTTCTGGATGTTGGAGTCGTGTGGAAACTGGTCTGTCAAGAGCACCGTTATTTCTCAAATTGGGGTGATCCTTCGTCCCATTTGCTATTTGTGTTCAGAAACTTGGTGATCAGATGCACAATGTGTCTGATAACGTCTGATGAATAAGATTGATCAGAAGGAACTTCTGGAAATTTGGAATACCGAAGTAAGAATCATTACCCATATGTTCTGCCAACTTCAATTCATGATTTATCTTCTTCTACATCATGAGAAATAATAGGAGTTTGAGTTTCTTGTGTTGTATGAGAGTTACTTGGTGATGATGCATCTTGATCAACAGTAGTTGAGGTAGGCGAACCAGTTGATACAGCATGTTCAGGTGCAACTGCTTCAGGAATAGGAGCAATGACTTCTTGTGCTTGTAAATCAACATTAGTCGAGGGATTAAGTGACTCATCAAACATTGGTTGAAACAACAAATCCCAGTCAGATCTCGAAGGTGGTACAAATGGTGTTGAAGAAGGAGGATTTGGCACGAGTCCTGAACTGATTGATACAGGAGTCATTTCATGAAGAGCGGGTCCTGAACTGCTGTGTTCAGAAGCCATCGCGGTCAGCTCATCAAAATCAACATGGACTTAGTCAATTATTCGTCTGGTACGTCTGTTGTAAATCCGGAAAGCCTTCTTTGTGGGTGCATATCCAATGAAAATACCAATATCAGCCTTTGGTTGTAACTTGCCCAAATTCTCACTATCATTCGCTGGGTAACAAAGTGCACCAAACACGTGTAGATAAGATAGAACGGGAGGTTTGTCGTGCAAAAGCTCATATGGTGTTTTACCGTGACGACGACGTATCATGGAACGATTTTGGGTCTCTCTGTAACAGGTTTGTGTGCAACCGCTTCGGCCTAGAAATAAAGAGCTTTTGAATTTAAATTAACTAGTGCGTGCTGCTTTAATTAGCGTACCGATTTAGTACCTTTCAACAACACCGTTTTGCTGTGTGAGAGAGGTGCAACTTGATGTTTCATGAGAGATACCAACCTTCTCATAATATTCACGCAATGTTTGATTAACAAAACTCAGTTCCATTAATTGTTTGATTGCGTCAGACGGTTTCCTAAGTTCGTACTTGGATAATCTTCAAATGTTGGAATAATAAAGCTGGAGCTTCATTCTTTGATCGCAAACATTTCACCCATGTATATCGAGGAGTAGTACTGTAAATCAACGAGGATGTACTTCTTTCCATTGACACTCGCGACACGCATTGGCCCACATAGATCCATATGCAACAGATAGAGTTTTTCTTGATTGGTATCTTCAGATTTGGGTTTGTGGGGTTTCTTTGAACTTTTGCCTAATGCACATGCAGAACATAAGTGATCCTTTTCAAACTTGAGCTTAGGGAGACCTCGTACAAGTCCATGTCTTGCAAGATGATTGATAGAACCAAAGTTCAAGTGAGATAGACGACGATGCCATAACCAAGACTTGGTTTTAGACGCCTTTGACAATAGACAAATAGGAGAGGATGCCATCATATTCCCAAGTGAGAGTGTATAAAGGTTATCCCCTCGAGATCCCGTCAGTAAATCAACACCTTCTAGATTGCGAATGAAGCATGTGTGTTGACGAAAAGCCACTTCAAGATTGGAATCACAGAATTGTCCCACAGAAAATAGATTATGCCCAAGTCCTTCAACGTAATAAACCCTTGAAATAGTAACATTCCCAATCTGGATAGAACTCTCCTAAACCACATTATCTTTGCAACTGATCATTTCCGGAATTTAACTGTACCAAGAATTTACTGATGAAATTGGGTGGAGCTGAGAGCGATCTTCGCATTCCCGGGCTTGTGCTGTATCGAGCAACGGAATCCAAATACCAGAGGACAATATTGGGACAACTGATTCATTCAGAGATGTAGATGGATATATGGTTTTTGTGGTCCCCGGATTTACTGGGTTCCTATTTGTTACAGGACATGGTTTTTAAAACCTCTTAGTTTTGCGAACAGACTCGTAATTTTTTATTTTCCTAGGTTTCCTTGAGTTATTACCAATTTAACCACAGGTTTAGATGTTTCAGGGAGTCTAGAACTATTATTTTCCTAGAAGGCACTTCATTTGTGTAGTTGGTAATCCTAGTTAAAGGGCACGCATTTCTATAATAGTGAAGGTCCGAACGGTAGTCCAAATATATCTATCTGAGTTGAACCATTTCCTGTTGGTTTCCAAATATCTTTCTTAGATTTATTCTTCTTAGGTTTAGCACGAGATTTCACAACATTCAAAGAATTAGAAACACACAAATTATCAGAAGACATGCAATCATCACGGTGAATACAGACATAATCAGAATTATCTTGTTTCTTGAGATTCTGCACAACCGCAGATCCATTAACATTAACAGTACCATTCTTTTTATTCAAACTAGATTTAACGTTCCTAGGGTGAGCTTCTACTTTATTCTTCGAATTACTACTTGGTGTTTGCAGAATCCTATCATTCTTGGAATTGCCTGAGGGCTGTGATCCGCTAGCACTAGTAGAAAGTCTTACTCCTGTAGAATGCAACACACGCTTGTTAGAAACTATGTTTGAAGTGGAGTCTGTTTTTGTGTTTTCTGAGGATGTGAGTGATTCGGCAAACCTAACTTTCTTGTCCTTTTTCCTCGGTATGACCTCAATTAATTGAGGACCACAATTGTTGATGCTAGGGCATGATCTACTTATGTGTGAAAGCAAATCCTGAATGACTTTGGTATACCTAAAGGCAGACTCTAAAAGTGGATCTTGAGGATAATTTGCTTTTACATGTTCGACTATATCCTAAGGACCAAGGCTTCTTCTGGGTTCTGCTTACATATACGAGGATCCTCGTGAGCATTCAGTACTTTTATTCAAACAATTTGGGTGACTGTGATTAGGTTTCCCATGTCATCTTAGATCTTTTGGATCACGAGTGGGTCACAGTATCCTCTTTATCTAACGCTTTTCCTTTAAGTTTTTTAACTCATTTTTAGGGTGCTATGACCAAAACCTTGTCCTGAAGTTGTGCATTTAATTAGAAATCTCCCCAGAATTTATATTGACTTGTTTGTTTAAGTGCATCACACTGTTCTTCTGATTGAAACACGTTTTGTTTATCGAGTCATTAAGTTGTTTTATAAGTCTGTTTCAAATGTCATTCTAAGTAACAAGTTTTCGTCACTCTAGGTTCCAATTCAATAGTTAAGAAGTCTCTATTTCATCCAAGTCCTTTTTGAACTGTTTCTATCTCTACATTTCCTTTTAAGGAATTAATTGCTCTTTCAAACTTGACAATGACTGTGTCTTTCGCTTGAGAATGAGCTCTCAATTCACTTTAATTCGAACAAAACTGAGTATAACTCGGTAGCATTTTGATTTAAAACACTGTTTTTCTTGTTGAAAGATTTCTTGAATTAAGTTGAGAATCAGCTTCCAAAAGGTTAAAAGTGATGCAATGTTTTTCAAGAGTTGTAAATCATGGCAAAGTTTATCGTAAGTTTCTTTATCAACAAAATCCTTTTTATTGAGAAGCTTAGTCTTGAGTTCGAGACACTTTTGACATTCATTCACAGTTTCACCACCTTCATTCACAGACAAATTCATAACAGTCTTTACAATATCATTATCAATGGCTTGTGCCAAGAGTCGTTCATTTTCACTCAAAACTTGATTCATTTTAACTTCAAAAGTTCTGGACTCCAAGAGTGTTTGTTCGACAGCCTTGTTCACATTTGATAGAAGACTTTTGGACATCGGCAAGTTCTTCAACCAAGTATTGGTTGAAGTTATTGAAGATATCTTTTAAATCTTTTATAAACGGAATGATTTCATCTCGAAAACAAGCCTATGTGAGATGTTCAACCTCCACGTGCACTCAGTGAATAGCTGTTGGCAGTGGTTTTTCTTTGGACAAACTGATCAAAGCCAGTAGATGGGTTTAAGCTTTTCAAGCTAAGTATTATCCCTATACTTACTGTAGGAAGTTCTGTTGGAACCTCAACTATCGTACGGTTGTGGAAGAATGAGATGGGGTCTAAAGCTAGGGACCGAAGTCGCTTTTCCAATAGGCCATGTCAATATATAAATCAGTTTGTCGAACAATTCGTTATGTAGTAAACGTTATGAAGAATAGCATATTAATGGTTTCGTGTTCACTTTATGGTTTTCAAAAAAACAGGATCTTGTTCTTTCAAAAGCATTTTTGAACGACTCTTTTCACTTAGCTTAATGTTTCATCAGGAATCAGGAACCACAATAGTATCCAATTTTAATGAATGGTATTCCGTCATACAGCTTTGATTTAGTCATCATATAATGAACAGTTTGCGAGATTGACCTCTTTTTGAAAATGATGTTGTTCAAGTTGCTTAATTTTCTTTTCTAAGCGATTTCTCTATCAATATTTCTGTTTTCTTCTAATTCATCATTTTTGAGTTCAGAAACTGTTTTCATTAAACAATCCTTTTCTTGCACTTGTTCGAAAAGATTTTGCTTAAGATGTACAATATCGGCAAACTGTTCATTTGATCCTGAAAAAACTATTTCAACATTTTGGTATTTTACTTTCAAAATCTTTAACTCTTCTTTATATCTGTCAGCTCGGGTAGTCAATGCTTTATGAACAGTGTTTGCAATGCGTCACTTGGGTAGTTATTTGAGTCAAACATAGACAATATCAGGACATCTTGTTGAGCAGAAGAGTTAGAATTTACGGGACAGTTTCTGTTGTGTTCACTCAGACTAACTGAGAATAAGGATTTATGATATTGCTATCATTGGTTATATCAGTTTCTGACTGACTCACATCAGTGGACTGTTTCAGAAGACTTATTATCTGCTCACTTTGATTGAATAAGTCATTGTTCAGATTTCTGGATTGTGTACCTCAGTTGAGTGATCTGAGCCATTCCTTGAGAGATTTGGCCATGAGAGCAATCTTGGTTCTGAATGAGTTCATCACAATCAGAGTCATTTGCAATTCCAGATCATCAGCTTGATAAAGCAGCATTGTGGGTGATGACTGTCTGTGAGGTTTGAATGTAGGAAGTCTGGATCTTTTTTTTTATGCCAAATGCAAATTTCTTCTCTGTTAAAGCTTGACCACTTGCTTGAGCTTGAACCAACAACACTTTATCATTGAACCATGTTTCATCCCTTTTCCTCTTGGGCTTAGTGCACTGCTTGGCAATATGACCCTCCCCTTTGCAATTGTAACAAATAACAGTCCGTTGTTTCCCCGTGTTGCTACCACTTGCACCAGGTGTGTATTTTCTTATTGTTCCAGCAGCATAAGTAGTTTGTCTCCCCTGAACAGGTTGCACAGTCACTTTTCCATCATAGATGGTAGCTTGTTGACGAGGGTTTGACGAAGTCCTTAGCTGATTGTTGGTAGTGGGATACCGGGATGTGACAACAGCAGTTAAGAATGACATCATGTGATTAATTGCGTCAATTAGGATCATCCCCTTCTGGAACACTGGAACAACTAGACTGGAGTCTGGTTGGGAAAATTCAGGTTGTTGCTGTTGATAGGTTGTGGGAGCATATTCCAATTGTGGGATTGATGGTTGTTGAGAATAAACGTTGTGGTGAACGGTGGATTGATACTCATTTGTTGGATAAGTAATTGAAAGAGGTGTTGATTGATTGGTTGTGAATTGTTGAGTTTGATAAGGTGTAACAAACTGTGAAGACTGATATGGTGAAATGTGAAGTTGAGATAGAGACTGTGGGTGAGTGTGTAGATGAGATTGATAAGCTGGCTGAGTTAATTGGTGAGATGCAACCTAAAGCAAGAGTGAATCGGGGTTGCGTTCATGGCTTCAACGAACTTCATTTGCATGTCGTTCATGTTGTTGCAGGTGAGCATGAAGCTGGATAACATTGGTAGTGTGCAAGTCTTTGACCAGTTTAACATCAGTAACAAATTTGCTCCATTCATCATTGTATCTAGTTTTTAATAACTATATTTACTTGAACCTTCTCCAATTTTCATTAATAATTACATATCCATAGTAACCTATTTAACCAAATACTTACTCTTAAACAACACACCAAAAATACTATAATAACCAACAAGTTTTGTGTTTATAACATCAAATCACTTAAATTCCCCACTAAATTAAAAATAAGGACTGTACGTCTCTTTCACTCACGCACGCATCTCTCGCAAATATGTATCTATCGATCGAGATAGACTGCCTCATATATTGTTTTTTTGTTGATCTATGTGTCTCCAATCTAACTAATTACTCTAATCTCCTTATTTATTATCTATCAGTCAATTTTTCATTGTTCACTCGCACTCTCGCTCTCGCGCTATAGTTAGTGTCTATATAGTATATGAAGTCTAAATGTTGATATGAGCTTATGTATCTTCATCGCTCTTAGTAAGATTATATATAGAGAGATAATAGATGGCCCCAACGTGAGGTGTTTTGAGATAGCGGAGCGAGATATATAGATATGATATATCTATATTCTTCATTAGGAGTTGTTATAACAGAGCACAGTACGAGTGATGGATAAAGTTCCATTTGCTTTTTACATGAATCATCAGTGTTTTTTTTCAAGCATCGGTGGTTTGTTGGTCTCCTCCAGATAGAAGTGATCTTATCAGCAAGAGTCGTCATTTCCTTATATCAAAGAGTACAATGAATCGATCGGTGGTAGAAAGAAATGTGTTTGGTTACTGATTTTTTGACGTCTGTGAATTGAAACTCACGGGATTTTAACAATTCTTGACAAACAGGACAAACAGTGTTTGTTTCACGGATTTTACAAGTCAAAGAAATAACCGTATAATTTAATTTGGTTTCACTAGTTCGGTTGTCAAACAAAACTAACTGGTTTGGTCCTAGCTAGTTCGGTTGCCAAAGAAAATAGTTCGTTCGGTTCCCAAATAGAAATAGCTAGTTCGGTTGACAAAGAAACTGACTAGTTCAGTTGTCTAGTTCGGCTGTCAAAGAGACTTGCTAGTTCGATTGTCTCTAGTTCGGTTGTCACTGGTTCGGTCCTAGCTAGTTCGGTTCCTAAAGTAAATAGCTCGTTCGGTTCCCAAAGAAAATAGCTCGTTTGGTTCCCAAATAAGAATAGTTAGTTTGGCTCCCAAAGTAAATAGCTCGTTCGGTTCTGCTAGTTTGGTTATCTACTTCGGTTCTTCTCGTTCGGTTCCAACACAAAGTATCTTGTTCGGTTCCAACTACTACGAAACAAAAATTTTCAAAACTTAAAAAAATACGATTTTTAATGGTTTTTAACAAAAAATTCTTGTACAACTAGTGTTACTAACCCTATAGGAACAATAAAAATGAAAACTTTAAGGTTTTTAAGCCAAAAAATTTGAATCACTATTTTGCTCTTTGTAAAGGTTTTTGAACACAAATCAAACACAAAAACTAAACACACCACTCCATGGCTCTTGATACCAATTGAAGAATACTAGTAATCTTAAGATCAACCAAGAACAATAAGTGAGATGTGGGTTGGATTGTTAGAGAAAAAGATGATGGAAAATGGATGAAGTATTATTGAATGTGTGTGAAACAAATGGAACAACCAACCCTCTCCAAGGCTAGGAGAGGGTGTATATATACTACATTGGCCGGCCATGGGATGGAGTTGGGCCACCCATGGGCCTTGGGCCGGACTAGATTACTAATCTAATCCTTATACTAACTATGAGCTAAGACTTGTTACAACTTTGGAAGTGACCGACACTTTTCGTGTTTCCAACAACTCTTGTGCTCGTGGTTTTGTCCAACGCTCACTCGATCTTCATTCCTTTGCATGCTTATTTTGGGAATCCTATATCCTTGATCTTATTGACTAACGTTTAATCTTTGGCATAATTAATAAATTTCTTTAGATTTACGTGAGATTCCCTTTTATATTAGGAATATACTTTGGAATTAGTATGAGGGGGTTGGCAACCCCCACACATTGAGGACAATGTATCGTTCTAGTATAAGCGGGGAATCTATCGATTTGATCCCACTTGCATTTGTGTATGTCTTTCACGTAACCCCGTTTTACCAAAAAATATAAAAAAAGTAATTTTAGGCCAAAATTTAAAAATTTTGCAAAAAAAAATAAGTGTTTATCACAAATGTTGACTTTCAGCTGGTGAGAATAAGAATAATTTTTGACTTGACTGAGCGTATTAAGCTCTAGCTTACTCCCTTAACCTTTATAAATGTATAAGCTTTTGCTAGTCTTTTATACAAGAAGCTTTAAAATGCGAATTCTAGCTCAAAAGGCCAAGATTTTGCAAGTTTTCATAAATGACTTTAAATATGCAAAGCTTAATTTTATTTGGCTAAGCATTCGCGGATCTTTTTATTAAAGATTTTAAATTTGCGAAGAACGAGAAATGATAGAGTTAAATATAAGTTGGAATGCTAAGCAAGGATTAGTTGGAAATCTTAAAAGCTCATAAGTGTAATTTGTGGCTTTTTCTCCCAGTAGCTTCTAAAATGACTAATAATATGTGCTCTTTTTGAAAGACAAGTTAGAGTTTTATCACACTTAAAAGTCTGTTAAGATCAACATTTTTAGAGTAAAAAGCTTTAGCGATGAATTGATAAATAAGAGTTTTTGCTCAAAATATGTTTTTATTTTCTAAAAAGAAATTTTCCCGGTATACTGTGTAAATATGAAATGTTGCAAAAAAAAGGTGAAAAAAAATGATGATAAACTGAAAATGATGTGAAAAATATAATAATGTTGCTAGTATATGTTGCTTAATAAATAAAGGGAAAATGACTTTTTCTAAAATTTAAACATTCTTTTGAACTTAAACTTGTTAATCCCTACAAAATTTTGAAACCGGACGTTTGTTAATTCTGATCAGTATTCTCTGTGGGGTGTCAAAAGCCTGGGCACTTGACCGATGAGGTCGGGAGGTTTCGAAAAGAAAATCACTCTAAAGGAATTAACTTACCTCCAATGTCTTGATTTTGGAGGAATTAGCTTGCTTTGAGTTATAAACTTACTAAGTTTTATGGAAAAAGTTTAGTAAAGGGTTCAAAAGTCGGAGAGTCTCGACAAATTATTCTCTGTGAGGTGTCAAAAGCCCGGTCACTTAGCCGACGAGGTTGGGATGTGCCGAGAAGAAATGTTGCTACATGAGACAATCTCACCTTTGAATTCATATAACTTAAAGTGGAACGTGAAACTTGGAAAGGTTATAACTATCTAAAAACATGGGTTGGATGGTCAAAATTCAAACTGAGCACACACACATTAATATATAATATTTGTCAGGAGGAAAAGTTTTACACAAATTGCAAATATGAGTAGCGTTAGCACCCCAACTTGTAATTAACAATTATTTCGTTTTTAATCTTAGTTTGGGAATAAGTGAAAAATCAAGGACGAGGAATTTATCCTTCTAGGGCACCTTAGGATTGAGGTGTTTTTTATTCAGTGATCCAAAATGTTATGATCAATAATAAAAGTCAATCATGTTGTACATAATGAAAAACAAGAAAAATGCGTGCAAGAAAGAAAATGGTAAACGGGGAGTGTTTAAAAAACTAGTAATTTCTTAATCCCTTTTTAATTTTACACTTTGCTATTTTTCAAGGTATTTAATTTAAGGGGGTTGAAATTTTTGGTTTTCTGCACATGGATTTATTTCATTGCGTGAGAACACAACAATATTTTATTATGAGGGGATTTGGTATGTGCTTAAATACACATACCTTTTCCTAAATAAAACGAGCTTAAATGACCAAAAATGGACATAAAATACCAAATATATGCTTGTTTTACGTATTTACTGTGCAGGTAACGGATATTCACAAAAAAGACAAAAACAAGGCCAAAACTAGACAAAACCGAGCACGAGATTGGAAAGAGCGTGGAAATCCGAAGCCAAAGGCGTATGCATCTTAGTGGGCCAACCAAACCCAAGTTAATGGGCCAAGTCAGTCCATTATGCCATCTATACTAAGCCTTTTATATCAAAAGCCAACAAAAAATGCCCAAAACCATAAATCGGCCCAACCCAAGAAAGAATCCCAAATAAGGACTCAACAGCCGTTAGCCTTTTAAACCAAAAACCATTCTCACCATTAGTCCTCTTAACGATTGCATCGTTAGTCCCACGGCTAACGGTCATTACCCGCTTCACCTTCATTCGAAACATAATAAAATTTGAGTTAAAAATGGCGCTTTAAATGGTCAAGGTCAAAGCAATTAATTTGCAGTTTCGAGTTGAATGGGAAAGTCAAAGTATTCAAGATGCGGTTTAATGGTGATTATTGCTTTCCATAAACAATTATGGTATGATTGGGAAGAATTGATGGCTAAGGAGATTTCACCTCACACCATTCTCCTATAAATAAGAATGAAAATCACACATTGAAGGAGCATTCTATTTTTTTTCCTTTTTTTCTTCCTGCAATTTACTTTTATGTCTTTTCCTACATATCTCTGTCTTTAACCTTTTACGTAAGCAAGTACTCCTTTCAAGTCTTGTAATCTCAAGTTTTCTTAATAAAAGAAGTATGAATTCGGGATTTATTCTTTGAAGTGATGGTTTGATGTATCTTTTAGTAGCAGCAGTTCTTTATTTGTAGTTGATATGCAGCGCCGACATCATCCTCATCCTTAGAGTCGGTGACTTTCACTCACCAATAAAATTTAGCAGCCGTCCTTTTGATTTATATCTGCACTTTTGATACCTTTAATGTAATCATCATAGTAGGTAAACATTAGTTTCCATGATAGATTTTAAATATGCAAAGCTTGTTTTATTATGACTAAGCATTCGCGGATCTTTTTATTAAAGATAACTAGGGATATTTTGACTTGACCGAGTTTTGCACTCTAGCTTTCCTCTTATCTTTCGAGACTAAGCGTTTGCTTAACTTTAATATTTTGCAAAGAACGAAAAATGATAGAGTTTTATATAAGTTAGATGCTAAACATAGAGTAGTTGGATCTCTTTAAGGCTCATAGAGGTTAATTGTGGCTTTTTGCTCCCATCAGCTTAATAAACGTTATATAATTGTTGAATAAATAAAGTTACTTTAGGTTTTTGTGATTCTTAGTTTAAGTCACTTCGTAGAGATTCCTTCTGGTGAAAGTAAGGTACACATCGAGGTTTTGTCAGTGTTGTGGGGAAATAGGCTACCGATTCCTGACGGCTCGCTACCGTTGTCTAGGTAGTTAAAAGACCACAAGACTTGAAATTTGGCTATAATAATAATAATAGTTATGTAATAAACCAAAGCCGAAATAAGACCACTACCTTTTGCCGGCTCACAACCGATGTGGTAGTCGTTTAAAGGGTAGAGGTAATAATAATATGTAGGCTGATAAAATTTTACTGCCTCTTGCCGGCTCACAACCGATGTGGCAGTCTTTTAAATAAAGCACATAGTAATAATCCGAGACTGATAAAAGTTTACTGCATCTTGCCGGCTCACAACCGTTGTTGCAGCCTTCAAAAAGGTCGAGGATCACCGAGGTCGAAATAAGACTCCTGGACCATGGTCGGCTCGCATACCGATGTGGCTGTTGTTTAAAGGACTAAGGTTTAATAATGTTGCAATAATAATAAGAATAAAGCCAAATTTTGACTCCGAGGTTATCTAAAAAGGATAACCCCTAAATCATGCGAAATTAGAACCTTAATGTGGACCTTATTCTTACCATATCGTCTCTTTAGAAAAGGATTTCAAACTAATTATGGTCTAAACCGGGTTTACTCTATGTGAATAAGAATTTAATTTATTTATCACCAATAATAATAATAATATTTTTAGAGGATTTAGGAAATAAGGTAGCAGAAAGTAGCTATGCATTCACAATTAGCATTTATGAGTAGTGTTAGCATCTTAACTTGTATTTAACAATGATTTCGTTTTTAAGCTTGGTTTGGGGCGGGTGAAAAATTAAGGACGATGAATTTATCCTTTTAGTGTTTCTTGCTCCGTGAAGTATGTTATGAATGAATGATATGAATAAATGTATAAAAATGGTAAAATGGGGGGAGGGTTCAAAATTAGTAATTTCTTAACCCCCTTAAATGAACACTTAGCTACTTTTCGAGGTAATTAGTATAAGGGGGTTGAAATTGTTAGTTTTCTAAGTTTGTGTTTATCACATTGCGTGAAGACACAGAAATAGCTTAGTATGGGGTATTTTGGTATGTGTTAATTTACACGTATCTTTTACCCATTAAAACGAGCTAAAAAGACCAATAATGACAAAAAAATACATAAAAATGCATTGTATTTGTTTGTATTGTGAATTGTGTCTTGCAGGTATGGATTTATGACAAAAGGAAAAAAACAAAGCAAAACAGACAAAACCGAGCACGGGAATGAGAAGAGTACGATAAATCAAAGCCAAAGGCAAATACATCCTTAATGGGCAAACCCGTACCTATTTAAATGGGTCGGGTCAGCCCATTAGCTTATAAGCCTAAAAACCTAAGTTTTATACATTCTACAAATCCATAATACCATTAACCTTGGCCCAAGTAACCATTTCAGGCCTAAATATTTAATACCCAATACAATTCCAAAGTCAAACAAATATGACGGGTCAAATGTATTGTTTATCACGTTCACCCCTTTCCCTTCATTTTCACCTCATGAACGAACCAGGGTAAATCAAGCCAAGTACACGCATCAAGTACTTCTAGAAGCATAATCCTGACACGTCTGGCATCTCTAATAGCCACGCTGGCAATCCCCGTCAAATTGATTGGCTGAGAGACGTGGCACTTGATCCAACAGCTCATATTTGATGGATTGAAGTTGGTTATGATTGGAAGGACGAGATAGAAGATTGGGGAGCGTCTCAAGGCTCTAGATCCTTCCCCTCCTCACTATAAAAGGAGACTTGATCACACAGTAGAGAGGGGAGGTTTTAGCTTAAGCTTTTGTAACTTTGTAGCGTTTTAGTAGCTTTTAAGTTTATTTTCATGTAATTTACTTTTCAAAGCATTGTATTCTCTTTAATCATCAATAAAATTCAGTTTTCATCTAAATTCGAGTTCTATTCATGTGTTCATTTTATGTGTGACACCCGTGATTTGAGCAGGTTAGTCATTCTATTAGGTTTGGCTAAGTGTTCATATGTGCTTTATGTGTGGTCTATGTGTGATCTATGTGGATTTATTTATGTGCTTGTTAATCATTTTGAGGTGTATTCATCTCAATAATGATGGAGTTTGAGGTATTGGTTGAGTATTTCCGTTTTGATCACTTGTATTGATAATGGAAATGAATAGTGTTTTTATATGCGTGGTTTCGTGAATATGTGGATGTCTAAGTGTTGGATTGAGATAGGAAGTATGTCCTATGAAAAGTGTATGAGGTTGGTGAAATATGTGAATTAGTGGTGGACTTTCTAAATATAGAAAGTGTATAGGTGAAATGAAAATTTTAATTAGAAAGTTTAAATATAAAGTTATTATTTATTTTAAAAGTCTAGTAGATTGCGTTTACGCAAAAAGATATACTCAAATAAGATTAGGTTTTTATAAAAACTTAAGATAATGCAAGTAATTAGCTAATTGATAATTTAATAAATAAAAATATGTATGTGAGGGTTTCGGCCGGCCCAAAGGAAAAGAAAAAAAAGGGAAGTTTTTATTACAATTAGGACTCTAATCCAATAAATACCAAACCAAGATATTCCTAAAACACTTTTTATTCACCCTTGTGAAGTAATCGGCCGAGCAAAAGAGATCAAGAAGGAGAAAAAAAATATTTTTCAAGTTTAGTGATTTTTGTTCAAGAATTCGAAGGTTTAATGTATAGATCATCATCCTTGTTAATTACTAATCCTTAATCCATGTAACAATTATTAAGATGGATAATTGGGGTTTCATTAAATCTGTAAATTAATGATGTTTAATCATATTACAATGATTAGGGTTTAATTAGGATCATATGGGTGTATTCGTTAGGGTTTAGATCGCGTTAGAACTTGATTTAGATTAGGACAGAATTTAGGGTTGTGTTGTTCGGCTGTTATCTCGATGATGGTAATAGATTTTGTCAAGTTTCCGGTGTCTATGATGTAGCTCAGAGAGTCTAGTTTCTAGAACATCCGGCCTCGAAAGTTTTTAAGGTCGGGAAGTCATTCAAATGTTGGTTACGAGAAAAGTTGTCAAAGCAGTAAATTCGGGTCAGATTTAGGTCAGATTACGAGGTGTAAAACCCCCCACTTAAAATTTGAATTAGGGTTATCCAACCTACAAGAGTTTAGTTCTATGTGTCTATTAAAAATTCCCCAAAGTAGAGCTTCTGATTTGGAGTCTAAGTATGGTTTTTAGGTCCAAACTTTTTAGTGTTCGTTCAGATCCGAAACTGAGTAGTTAAAAGTTTGATTTTATTTGGGGCACTTAAGAGGGGAAATAAATTAGTGGAAAAATCATGGAGATAGTAAATTCATGATATTGAACCTGTGATTTTTGGTAAAATTTATAAAGCTCAGTAGGTATGGTTTAGAAAATGGTAAAGTGATGTTAAAATTCTGCGTTTTTGGGTAAATTGTAAGACTTTGAAAAAGTGTGTAAACATGTTGGTTAAGGTTGGGCATGGTGTCGTGGTGACCCATGAGGGTAATTAAACACCTTAGACATCCATCATATGATTGTTACATGTGCTTAAGCTTTTGGCTTAGTAGCATGTAACACGTGTTATTTTGTTGTTTAGCTGTGTGCGAGGATTTTGGGAATTGCTTTAGCATCAGGTGAGTTTCATAGCCCCTTTTTCTTATGTTTTTCTTAGGGTGAAAATGATGCTATGAGTTTAAATGTTTTAGTTACTGTGATAATGTGTTTTAAATGAGGCATGGGCTATACGAGACTATTGTATGTTATGTGCTACTTGCTAATATGATATGGATTGTTGTGCTTGAGCGTGACCGTCTCAAGGCATGAATGGATTGTTAGTAGTGAGCGTGATCATCTCATTATTATGGATTGTTAGTAGTGAGCTTGATCGTCTGATTGCTATAGATTGTTAGTAGTGAGCGTGATCGTCTCATTGTTGTGGATAGGGATATGTTTGTAATGTTTGAGCGTAAGCGTCTCAATGTGGATTGATGTGATTGCATGTTAGCTTGTATGATAGTTCCTTGTATGTCCTGCTATGCTATGTTTTATTTCTCACAGTGATTTCAAAGCGAGTTATTAGCGTGTCTTAAACCTATGACTCTCACTAACTTTATGTTGACGTTTAAGCATCATTTTTAGGTGAGCATCATGGGAATAAGATAGAGAGAAGTGGCTAGAAAGAGACCGTAGGATGTCATGGAGTTTATTGCTTTATTGTCTTGAATTTTGCATTGTTTGGTTTTTGGATAATTGTTGCATGTCTTTCTATTGGCGAGAACTTTCGTTTCATCAATAAAGACGCCTTTTGGATTTTGGTTAGTTTTATGGGTATTGTTATGACACTTTGTGTCTATGCTTTACTTATTTATTTCATATAGAATTCTCTGTATAGATGCCCTTGTGTTGTGATGATATCCTTTCTCGTTACGCCTCGCGTTTCCGCCTTCGCGGGGTGTGACAGATTGGTATCAAAGCCTTTGGTTATAGAGAAATAGGTGGTTTGGCCTAGACTATAACCTAGGAGTCCTTCATGTAGTTGCATTTTAAGGTTTAAGTGTTCTACTACGTATCTATTATATTTTCTTGCTATCCGAAAGCTTGATTTATTCGTATTTTTGTCTACCCTATGTAATATGGTATATATTATGTCTTATTAAGGAAGCCATGTCTCCCCCTATCCGTAGAAAGTATCGTGATTTGGTTGCTTTTGCAACTGGGTGTAGGAGGATTAAGAATTGCAAGCGGTGTAACCGCAAGATCCAAATTCCTATTGGCATGTGGCCGTGTAGAGTTGAAGAGAAGATGACCTTGAAGGAAGTCGATGGGAAAACGGTCAAGGAGATTGAAACAAAGATAATTGCAAAGGATGGCATTATCACCAGGGTTCTTGGAGAATTTCAAGGATATGAAACGTCTGAAGAAGAACCGGTGGAACAACCTAGAAGACATGACTTGTATGGATTTGTGGATCACCCACAACTTTAACAAGGAAATCCCATGAATGAGTTTGCACCACATCGACTACCTCAGCCAGAGGGTAACATGAATGGGTGGTTGATGGAAGATGAGAAAGAATTAGAGAGGAATGAGGTGGACTCGGACCTTGAGTCCACCGCAAGAGTAAACCTGTATGGAAGAAGACAACTAAAGCTGATCCTGACCGCGCGTCTCATAACTGCCCGTATTGTTCTAAGTGATCGATATGTTTTAGCTTGTTTTCTTTGCCATGTTAGGAATGTTATTTTCAATTTTTAGATTCTGAGTAATTAATAATAAAAGTGATTATTAGGATTATTCCTTGTGTTATTTGTTGTTTTCATTTTTTTCTCTTAAGGTGCTATGAGGTGTGTTTATTTCATGAAGTGTCTTCA
The DNA here is from genome assembly GCA_026074375.1 of Tanacetum coccineum. NCBI lineage: Eukaryota > Viridiplantae > Streptophyta > Magnoliopsida > Asterales > Asteraceae > Tanacetum > Tanacetum coccineum. The sequence continues at coordinate 22,400 of BQNB010024285.1, forward strand.
TATGAGGGAGTACAACTGTGAAAGGGGGCATCTATAATTATGGTGGCCAACATAATTATACATGCGCCACAACACAGGTGGACTTGCAAGTATGATTACATGGATTATTGTTGATGCGTTGTATGTGTGTATATGGTTATTAAGAGTATGATGAGATCATGACCCTTATTATATCATCTAATGTATATAAATTTTATATCTATAGAAAATGGCTTCATAGCGTCGAAGAGGTAACAACAACGACAACAACAACAACAAAAACCCCGACATTGCTGCTATTATCGCGCATCAATTGCAAACCATTCTTCCTTAGGTTGTCACCCAAGTGACTAACAACGTGAACAATGCTAATAATGGTAATGGAGGAAATGGTGGCGGTGGAAATGGAAATGGTGGGAACAATGGATGTACTTTTAAGGCATTCCAATCTTGTAATCCCAAGGAATATGATGGAAAGGGATGAGCGATCGTACTTACTCGATGGATCGAGAAGATGGAGAATGTGATTGATAATAGTGGTTGCGTTGAGAACCAAAAGGTGAAATATGCTGCTAACTCACTGGTGAATAAGGCTTTGACTTGGTGGAATACCCAAGTTCAAGCATGAGGTCGTGAGGCTGCAATGGCCATGACATAGAATGAGTTTAAGGCACTGATTGTGGAAGAATTTTTCCCAAGCAATGAAATGGAGAAGTTGGAGAATGAGTTTTGGAATCATAAGATGGTGGGAGCTAATCATACTGCCTACACTAATAGGTTTCATGAGTTGGCTAAGTTGGTTCCGCATTTGGTTACACCTGAGTCATCTCGTATCAAGAGGTACATAGCTGGGATGGCTTCTGAGATTAGGGGAATGCTTTGAGAAACTCAACCAACTACCATTCAGAATGCAATACCGAGGGCTGGAATATTGATTGACGAGGCAGTCAGCTGTGGTACCTTGACTAAGGGTAATGATAAAAGGAAGGTAGTGGAGGAGTCTAGTAAGTCAGGTGGATCGTGGAAGGACAACAAGAAGGAAAAGGTGGGGACACGGTTTATGGCGACGACCCCTAATAGAAATGAATTCGCGAGCTCAAATCCTAAGTGTAGCAGGTGTAATACTCATCATCCAGCAAACGGGCCCTGCAATGTGTGTTTTAACTGTCAGAAACCAAGCCATTTTGCCAGAAATTGTTAGGCACCGATTAGATGAGTGATCTCGGTGGTGATAGGCGCGAGTAGCAGATTTACATGACGCGTCACAACGCAATCTATCGCCCAGCATGGATTGAACTGAGCACGGCCAATCACACTACTAACGTGATGGAGAAGCCGATAGACATCCTCTATACCACAGACTTCCTCTAAGGTCCTCATCTTATCTATTAGAGGACAAGAATGATCATACAGGGGCACCTGAAATGACACAACCAACGAGTGAATGCACAATAATCATATGGCCGACAGCTGCGCAAAGCAACAAGCATACTCAACCGTGTACATGGGAGGCAAACACACAAATAGCTCAGTCAGAGCTCGCACAGACCACGAGTGACAACATAGATCCGCAGTTCTAGCAAGATACGTGATCAACCGACAGAATCACAAACATCAAACACTGGAGCATATATGCGTGTATTTATATCAGAGACACTGTCACCTTTACTGCACAATATTGCTTAGGATACTGTGAATTATATTGACAAGCTTCATTCTTGTAATCCCGTACTACACCATTCTCTCTTTACCTTCACGAATTAGTACTCTATCAAATGTTCCATTCTATGACTAGCTGATATCTATTAAGTGTATTATCCGCATTATATGCAAATTACGCGATGCACAGACACACTTGCGCGCTCACTTGCGGCACGCTATAGTTATCTATACAGAACATCTCAAAATAACCGTAGTGATTAACATAAATCCATAGTTGTAGACACAACTCCCTGCGCGAGGGGAGATATGATTGATAGAACAATGAGCGAGAAATTACAAGATGGCACTTAGAAAGTTACGCGGGTACGTTCTCTCTAAACAACCACTATGCTACAATGCTATATGATTCTGGTGCCGATTATAGCTTTGTTTCCACTACCTTCATGACTCTATTAGACATAAAGACCAGTAGTCTAGGTTTTAGTTATGAAATTGAGATAGCTAGCGGGCAGCTAGTAGAGATCAATAAGGTTATACGTAGTTGTAAGCTAGAAATAAAAGGACATACCTTTGACATTGACCTTATACCGTTTGGACACGAAAGCTTTGATGTAATTATACGAATGGACTCACAGTCCAGGAACATAGCCAAAATTATCTGCCATGAGAGGGTAGTTTGAATCCTGCTACCTCATGGCGACATGCTTAGAGTTTACGGAGAATGGCCAGAAGAGAAGGTGTAGCATCTCATGAGTGCGAAAGCAGAAGAGCCAAAACTGGAAGACATCACCATCGTTCGAAACTTCTCCAAGGTATTTCTTGATGACCTATCAGGATTACCTCCTTTCAGAGAAGTCGAGTTTCGTATCGATTTAATCCCTAGAGCAATGCCGATTGAGAAGTCTCCCTATCGCTTGGCACCTACTGAAATGGACGAGTTGTCAAACCAACTCAATAAACTCTAGGACAAGGGTTTTATTCAACCAAGTTCATCGTCATAGAGAGCACCAGTATTATTCGTCAAGAAGAAAGACGATTCTTTTAGGATGTGTATCGACTATAGATAGTTGAACAAGTTGACCATCAAGAATCATTATCCCCTCCCAAGAATCGACAACCTATTCGATCAACTGCATGGATCTCGATACTTCTCCAAGATAGACCTTCGGTCCGGATACCAACAGCTGAGAGTGCACGAGGACGATATTCCAAGGACCGCATTTAGAACTCGATATGGACACTTCGAGTTCATAGTAATGCCCTTTGGTCTGACAAATACACCAGCGGTATTCATGGACTTGATGAACCGAGTATGCAGACTCTACCTAGACAAATTTGTCATCGTGTTCATCGATGACATTTTGATCTACTCAAAGACGAAAGAGGAACATGAAATGTAGACCCCAGCAAGATAGAAGCTGTGAAGGACTGGGAAGCCCCTAAATCGCCAACAGAAGTCCGGTCATTCTTAAGGTTAGCAAGATATTACCAGCGATTTATCACGAACTTCTCTAAGATTTCCAAATCACTTACCATCTTGACTCAAAAGAACAAGAAGTATGTTTGGGATGATGAACAAGAAATGTCGTTTCAAACTTTGAAGGATAAGTAGTGTAATGCACTTGTCCTGGCTCTCTCTAATGGGCCAGAAGACTTTGTGGTATACTGTTATGCGTCATGCCAAGGCCTGGGGTACATGCTAATGCAAAGAGGCAAAGTGATTGCTTACGCTTCTAGACAGTTGAAGACCCACGAAAAGAATTACACCACCCATGATCTGGAACTGGGTGCAGTTGTATTCGCTCTCAAGATCTGGAGACAGTACTTATACGGGACGAAGAGCGACATATATACCGACCATAAGAGTCTCCAACATATCTTTAGTCAGAAAGAGTTGAACATACGTCAACATCGTTGGATAGAGCTATTCAACGACTATGACTGCTAAATTCGCTACCATCCTGGTAAGGCGAACGTAGTAGCCGATGCGCTAAGTAGAAAGGAGACAATCAAGCCTAGGAGAGTTCGAGCTATGAACATGACCATTCAGTCGAGTATCAAGAGTAAGATACTAGCGGCTCAGAAGGAAGCGTTTGAGGTTGTGAATGCACCAGCAGAAATGCTGCGAGGGCTAGACGAACAGATGGAGCGTATGAGTGATGGAACATTGTATTACATGGATTGAATATAGGTTCCTTTGACGGGTGATGTAAGAACCCTGATAATGGATGAAGCACATAAGTCAAGGTACTCTCTACACCAGAAGCGGATAAGATGTACTATGATCTTAGAGATATGTATTGGTGGCCATGGATGAAAAAGGATATAGCCTTGTATGTTAGCAAGTGTTTGACTTGTTCGAAGGTTAAGGCTGAACATCAGAAGCCAACCGGCTTACTGTAGCAACCTGAGATCCCTGAGTGGAAATAGAAGAGAATAGCCATGGACTTTATCATGAAATTACCAAGAACTAGTAGTGGGCATGATTTAATCTGGGTTATTATGGACCGATTGATTAAGTCTGCTCATTTCCTACCCATTCGTGAAGATTTTAAGATGGATAGACTAGCTAGACTCTACCACAACGAAATTGTAGCAAGGCATGGTGTGCCAATATCGATAATATACGACCATGATAGTCGCTTTACGTCACGATTATGGCAATCTATGCAAGATGCATTAAGGACACGTTTAGATATGAGTACGGCTTACCATCCACAGACTAATAGTCAAAGCGAGTGTACCATTCAGACCTTGGAAGACATGCTCGGAGCATGCGTCATCGACTTTGGAGGAAGTTGGGATGCTTATCTTCCATTGGTTGAATTCTCCTACAACAACAACTATCATTCTAGCGTGAGGTGTGCACCGTTTGAAGCCCTCTACAAAAGGAAGTGCCGCTCACCCATCCTATAAGCAGAAGTTAGAGAAGGAAAATTGATCGGACCTGAGATCATGCAAGAAACTACTAAGAAGATCTCACAGATCAAGGATTAGCTTAAAGCTGCACGCGATCGTCAGAAGAGCTATGCCGACAAACGAAGGAAACCCTTGGAATTTAGTGTATGTGATCATGTCCTACTCAAAGTATCACCTTGGAAAGGTATGGTACGCTTTGGAAAGAAAGGCAAATTAGCACCTAGGTTCATTGGACCATTTGAGATCATAGAGAGGATTGGTCCGGTAGCATATCAATTAAGATTACCTCAAGAGCTAAGCAGTGTTCACGACACGTTTCATGTGTCGAACCTTAAGAAATGCTTGGCTAACCCAACCTTACATATACCTTTAGAGGAAGTTCAAGTTGATGCTAAATTGAACTATGTAGAAGAGCCTGTAGAGATTCTAGAGCGTGAAATCAAGAAGTTGAAACAGAGTAGAATTTCTATCGTCAAGGTTCGATGGAATTCGAAACGAGGTCCTGAATTTACTTGGGAACGTAGGATCAAATGAAACTCAAGTACCCACATCTCTTTAGTTCTAGCTCTAGTTGAATTTTGGGACGAAATTCTTTTTTAAGGGGGGTAGACAGTAACCTTTGCCAATTTTCTAGACCTATGATGTTCTATTTAATTCTCTGTTTTATTGACTTTTAATGTTTCTGTCAGAACAATTATCGTGCTAACGGTAGTCAATTTATAATTTATTTAGTCAATAGTTCATTTATTGCTTGAATTATTTCTTTTTGAGCGGTTACATTTGTATTTGGTCACTTACCAGGAGATTTATCCCGCAATCAGCTTCAAACGTCAAACAACACGTCCCGGCACGACAAATTATTGTTGATACTAAATTTAAACATTATAAGTATGAATTTAACTCTTTTGATATTTTAAGATTTCTAGACTTATTTAAAGCACTTACTTAGAAACTTGAACCTTCGAGATTACATTGTTTATGGACTGAGCACGTTACAAATCCCGACAAGAGACAAAAATAATACAGGATCCCTCCCTTTGATCCTCATACACGACCGGCCCCAAAGGAGACAAGGAGGCACCATTTTAGCAACCTTGTCCATGCATATCTTGTCCCATTATTTCATTTTCAAAAACACGCACACAAACACCAAAACACATATAAAAAATCCTCTCTTCCTCTCTTCTCCCTTGGATCGGACGACACAACACACACACCAAATCCTCACATTTTTCATCTTATTTCAAGAGCATGGAAGCTTAAATACATTTGGGTTGGTTTCTAATGATCGTTTGGGTAAATAAACAACGTTTGGGTTGTTTGGTTAAGCTTAAATCTTCTCTTAAAACTCTCTTTGTAAGTAATTATTTCTTCAAAATCTTTGTACTTTTGTTAATATTATGATGCATAAACACTAGTTGTACACTTATTTTTTATATAAATCAAAAGCTAAAAATGTATAAAATGATTTAAAGGGTGTGTTTGGTTCGAAATAAATGAAAAAGAAATATAAGGAAAGTATTATTGTAATGTTATGGTTGTGTTGGTGAAATAATATTTTTGTTCATAAGAGTTTATAGCTTATTCGGTTTATTAATAAGCTTTCAAGTGCTTATTATGGCTTATTTGGTTTCAGTATAAAAAGGGAACAAAGAAAATAAAGTCTTGGTCCTTTAAAACTTTTGTTCTATTTTTATAGCTTATTTCGTGGCTTATTTTTGAAGACTAAAAAGGCTTTGTAGCTTAACGGGTTATTTTTAAGCCCGTTATGGCTTATTTGGGCTTATAATGGTTCAGCCCAAAAATGGCAAATAAGTTGTGGCTTATTTGTACCTCTTGTGGTCTCAGCTTATTTTTGTGGCTTATGTTCTAGCTTATTTTGGTACTAAAAATGCTTATTCGCTTATTTTATAACTTATTGAATTTATTTTGGGCTTATTGTATTTTTGGGAAGTGTGTTTGGGCTTTTACATGCCAACGGCCCAACTAAGGCCCAATAAGCTTCGGTTTATTTTTGGGATCCTTCGTTCATCTTATTTTTCAACTTATTGATAGTGCTTATTTTAGTTGAAAAGTGTCGGTTTAAGAGGTTGGATAGCTAGTTGTGGTCATTGGGCCGGATAGCCCAAAATGAGTCCATTAAGCTCGCGGCTTATGGCTTATTTAGCTACACGGCTTATTTTGTTAACTTACTACTTTTGCTTATTTTACTTTGGTATTTTTAGCTTTTGATATTACTGGATTTTTCATTATTGGGCTAACTAGTAAATTCGATATTGGGCCTATTATAGACTAAAAAACTAAAGCTAAGGATTTTAGACTAACATTGGGCCTTATGGCCCAATAAGTGAAAAACTAGTAAACTTAAACGTTTAAAACGGATTTTGATCGATTTATACTTATATAAGTTTGGGATATTTAAAATAGTCGTTTGGAAAATGTGTTTTGATAAAACGTAGCGTAAACGTAGGTTTTGGCATTTTGTCGGAAATTGATTATTTGAGGAAAAGGTGTTTGGAAATAAGTTTTAAGACCTTGGAAAGCGTTTATAAACAAACGGATCATGCCAAAATTTTATAATATCATACTTAGAAATATTTTTACTAAAATTTACTTTCTTAAAAATACGAAATAATAAAATATTATTATTTTAATAATCGACTAAAAGACGAAAAATATAATTTATAATTTATAATTTATAAAAATCCTACTATTTATTTCGTATACTTAAAACGTGTTAATACTTATAATTTAAGCACTTAATCTAGTTAATTTGGGGTTTGCCGAGTAAATTGTTGAAACATACTGCTTATTCGTCTATTTATTTACTTCTTATTTGTTCTACTTGCCTATTTTCTTTAAATAGTATAAGTATATAATATCAAATACGTATACTTTGATGTATTTCCTTCGAGTCTAACTTGTCAACCACCACACAACTAATAATACTAAAGGCAGTGATACAAAACGCTTTTAAAACTCATATGCATCAACTTTAAATGCACGTTACAAATATATTTCTGAGTCGGACATAAATTGCTAGGACGTGATTGGGCGCCGTTGCATGTTGTTGTTGATCATTTTGTCAGTTACAATTCATCCTTGCTTAAGGTGAGTTCTCGTAGCCCCACTTTTAAACTATTTTCCTTGGGGGGAAATGATACTCAAATCTTTTCAAACTGTTTTACTTCTGTGCTAAACTGTTTTTATGCTTTTGGACAATGTTATGTGCCTATAATTGCGTATGTGAATGCTACTGTATATGTTCATGCATGCTATTTGGACTTCTCATAATACTACTCAACCGACTGTGTAGCTCCAGCTAGTAGGCGATAGGTTTGGAAAACTATAAGCGCTTGGGCCACTATTGACTTTTTTATCTGATTGAAATACTATTAGATGATATGATTTGTTATAATTGCTATTGGACTACTATTCATACTGCTTGCACATCGTCATTATATTGCACTATTGTCCCACTTAAATTCTGGCACATCATCTGGGTTTACACTCTAAACCTTCTTGAGTATCATTTTTAGGTAAAGCGAATGCTTAGTGAAGTAAAGTTAGAGGGCCTTTAGCAGACCTAAGAGTATCCCTTGAGGATCTTTCTTTGACAGTCTGCATTTAGGATGTTTTATTTATGGTTATGTATCTGGATCATCTTAGACATGTATCGCTCCAAGTTTGGGAGTTTGGCTTTGTAATAATTTTGACTATGTGTTGTGATTCGACTAGTCACGACAAAAGTACCCACTTGTTGTCTAAGGACGTCGTAGCACTTTTATCTGCAATGCATTTAGTGTTCTCTATATTGACACCATGTGTTTTGACGATCAATCTCTCCGTCACGCCTCGTATTTCTGCCTTAGATTGGGTGTGACAGTTATACACTCGATAACATAAGCTTCGTGGGAAATGAGCATAATATGGTTTTAAGTCGCCCTATCAAGAGGGCATGCAAAGATGGACCAATGTCGACACAACAGAAGAGTCACATATTGTTAAACAACGTTTGTCACGACACCATGAATACAAATCCTTTGTCAATTAGCCTGAAACTATCTTATGAAAAAGATCAAGGCAACTCATTCTTCACTTTCATTAGTGAAAACATGGAAGCTTGCCAGCCCGTTAATTATTCTCTTGCTAATAGAATTAAACTTGAAATGGGTTGTCAAAAGCGAGTCAATGATCACTATGTTAAAATTCAGGTAAATTTTGATTGTTTCATTCGTTCATGTTAGAGTTATCAGTTTGACCCGTCATTAATCATTGTGTTTTATTTATTTTATAAAATATTTAAAGTTTTATATTATCTAAAAGGGAACGTGTTAAATGGGTCAACAATATTATATAAAACATGTTGAAAATTAGCGTAAGTCTTTGTTTAATGCTTACATTGTTTTTAAAGATTATTATTGTATAATGATTAAACAATGACATGTACAAACTTGACCATTTTTTACCCTCGCTCATTTGACCCATTACCCATCTTGCCATTAGTTCATGAGGTTGGTTAAATGTCATGGCCTTTATATGGTCTAATCATATTAGGAATTCCTTTGTTTTCAGGAAGAAAACATCATCATGGTATTAGAGACTTGAACCGGAAGCATACCTTGTCCTTACTAAACACATTGGAAAAAGAAGTAACAAAAACATTATCGTTAAAACCGAAGTAACAAAAAAAAATCATCAAGGGTTTTGAGTGGTTATGCAAATTATGCGTAAAGAGTAAGTCTTGGTTGTTAAAACTGAAGTAAGATATGTGTTTAAGCCATTCTCCTTTATCACCTTATAATTAAAAATTTTGTGAACTTTTAAGTAGTCAGCTTGCCATTCACCTTTATTACCTTACAAATTCCATAATACATAATACAATAACCATCAAATTCAACATTATCCATCTTTTCCAAACCTTCAAAGCAGCCAACCTACATCAATTTGACATCATATTATGGATTTCACACTTCCAAAAAATCATATTTGCGGTCTTGATTAAAAATAATGGTAATAGTCTTGCCTTAATATACAAAATTTTAACTATTTCATTATAATTTTTTGATTTTTTCTCGCTCCATCTTACCGAGTTTTTTTTACTTCTTTTACTTTCATAACGATCAGGACAAAAACCAGTCGATACTATGAGACACAAGTTGACTTATGGTTCCAAGCTCCTGCCTATTGACATCGAAGGAAAAAATCTTTAGAAGAAGTTTCAGAACCAAAGGAGGGCGAGAAGTTGTTGCATGCCTCTCGATGCAACATACATACAAGAGTTGGCGTAATCACAAGCATCCTTTTAATTTCAACAGAAAAAGTTGAATTTGCAGTGAGAAATACATCAAGACGTATTCTACAACATTGGATCAGTTGTTGATGCTACAAAATGATCAAAAAAGAGGTCGTTGTTACATGTAAAGAAACTTAGGAATTCGTTACTAGGCCATAACAAATTGCATAGAATTTTGTTTGGTTTTTTTTGTGTTTTGAGTAGTGTGAAAAGATGTTCTGTGTATTAATTACTTGAATGAGATTCAAGTATTTACTGCCTTATTTCTATATACGAGGCATTCAGACGCATGCGATGCACCAGGCTTGTTTTTCGAAAAAATATTGAGGTTTTACTTATGTCACATATTGCACTAGTTTTGTTTGCTATTGAAAATGAAACTCTTATTTGAGGGCATACGATACTTTGATACTATATCTCATGATAGACTTGTATTCGAGTCTCTTAATTGTTTCAGGAAATTGTTAGCATTTTGGATTAGAATTTAAAAGTTCCATTTTGACCATTAATGATTATATAGTATTGTTTATTACTGAATAACTAACACTTACTGATTAGAAAACTAAGTTAATAATTTTTAAAATAACACAAATCTTATAAGGGTTGTTCCTGTTAATCTTTTTCGCCGTAACTTTTTTTTGAGTTTGGCAGAATGTTTATTGTTCGGTCCTGAATCCTGATGTTTGCCCATTTTCTGAACTATCACAGGAGCAATCTCCTTCTTGTTCACCGAATACCAATATGTTGGTGTTTTCATGGTTGCTTTCGCGGTTTTAATCTTTGTGTTCCTCGGCTCGGTTAAGGGATTAGTATTAGCAGTCAACAATGCACATACGGCGCCACCAAACAATGCAAGCCTGCTCTATTCACATATGTCTTCAGCACCATATAATTCATTCTCGGCGCCATAACCTCTGTTATATCCGGTTTTCTTGGAATGAAAATTGCCACATATGCAAATGCCAGTACAACCCTTGAGGCAAGAAAACGTGTCAGAAAAGCGTTTATTGTTGCATTCCGCTTGGGAGCTGTGATGGGATTCCTTCTAGCTGCAAATGGTCTTCTTGTTTTGTATATTACTATTAATCTTTTCAAAATTTATTATGGTGATGACTGGGAAGGGCTATTTAAGGCTATACCTGGTTATGGACTTGGTAATTCCTCAATGGCTCTTTTTGGTAGAGTTGGTGGTGGTATATATACAAAAGTTACTGATGTTGGAGTTGATCTTGTTGGAAAGGTTAAGAGGAACATCCCTGAAGACGATCCCAGAAATCTAGCTGTAAATAATTTTCTTATACATATCTTTTTGTTAGGATGAGGGTGTATCTTTCTGAAAGAATTAAAAAGCCTTTATTAAATTCTTGTTATAATGAGTTTTTAATATGTTCCTAAATAAATGTTTGAACATTTCTTACAGTTTATTACTAATAATGTTGGCAATATTGCTGGTATACGATCTGATCTTTTTGGCTCATACGCAGAGTCATTGTGTGTTGCTCTTGTGGTTGCTTCCATTTCCTCATCTGGAAACACTTATGATTTCACTGCAATGATGTACCCTCTCCTCATCAGCTCAGTGGGCATCCTTGTTTGTTTGCTTACCATCTTGTTTGTCACTGACATTTTTGAAGTCAAAACTATTAAGGCAATCAAGCCTGCTTCAAAAAACCAACTTTTATTAAGTTCAAACAAATTTTTTATTCATACTGAACTATAATTGCGGGTAAACTAACCTGCACAACCAGTTTTGACACGGCCAAAGATGACCCTTTCTATATCGATGCATTTTCCAACCGTTTACCCAAGGTGGTGATATTGCCTTAAACATAGCAGGTCAAAGGGACTAATTGGCAACATGGGTAAACCGTTGGCAAATGCAACGGAATGTCATATTATCTTATGTGCATCATTACAGTCTCCAACCTCGTGATACATGTATACCATCAGATATGCACCTCAAATTTTTCCATCTCCACGTTCATAACATGTTATGGCTTTATTTTCGTGACTTCTTTTATTTTGTTGGTGCTACGATTTCTTGTCTTCTTGCGGTTACCGTTGTCTTCCCACACCCTGTGCGAAAATTGAATGTCATTTACTCCATCAAATTCCCAATTCACTGCTTGCTTTCTTTTCTTGGAGAACCTATCTCCATTAGTAGCAATCGGGTTTGGTGGGGGGTCTTTTATTTTCCCCTGTTTTTGACCATCGCTGTCTATATTATCTTCCATTAAGCTGTTGATCAAAAATAAATATGGAGACAAATAAAATGATAAACATATATTAAACAAACCATATTATAAATTATATAAACGACTTGTTAACAGAAAATAGGATGGTTTCGTCCTTGCCTTATGTAATAAGCATTTGCACCAACTACCAACCAATTCACAACACTCTAGTTGGATTGTCCTTCCTTACTCCTTCACTGTGACACCGTTAATTTTTGAGGTCAATAACCAAAAGCAAACGAATAATACTTTTGACTCTATTAAAATTTTGTTGAGTCACTTTCTAAATGGTCGTGTCACTTTATGTACTACACGTTCCTTTTCTAGGAACCCTAGTTTTACAAACGCACCTTCTACGTACGATCTTAGGAAAAACGTCTTAACGGTCAACGATATGCTCAAAGGTCATTATTTTAATGTCAATAATCATAAATAAACACAAGTTATTCACTTTTATGCACTTAGGTCAATTCACTTTTCATAACTTGCAAGTTTCCCGGTAAACACGATATTTCATAATTTTTTATGTTTTTGCATTTACGCTTCTTATAACGGACTTAAAACACTTCAATATGACTTAAGAGTATAAATTTACTCTTAACCAATACTACTTAACACAGTTTACATTTAACCTAAGATATACTACAAATTATACAAATAACTATACATTTTTACATAAAAACTTATACATTTAGCATACAAATACGACCTACACTTAATATATACAAACAAAATAATTATAAACAGAAAAAAACCAATTTTAAACCTCTCTTGGAAGCCCCAAAACCGGCCACCCCTTTATCACATGCATACTCCATCTTATTTTTCTAAGAAAACTCATTATATCACTTTACTTCCCACTTTTTTATTCCTACTTCCTGTAAACACTCTTCCTCACAAACACTCATCTATTCTCTCTTCCAAATATCATATCTTTCTCCCCTCCTATCTCATTTGGGTCAGACACCATAAGGCCACCATCATCCACCACTCAAAAATGCTGTTTAACCCAAGAAACATACTCAAAAAGGCTTGTTTAATCACCCCTAACAAGCTCATTGATTCGTTTTTCATCCAAGGTGTTATTTGAAAGTGTTGTATCACCACAGCCTCATCTCCCTTTCATCATTTTCTTGGTGCTATCATAGGTAAAACAAGGGTACAAGATGCCTTGTGCTCATCTTGTACCCGAAAGGTGCCTTTTAGGGCTCAACCGTAAGTTTTTGGGTCATTTTGGGTACTTTTTGGTTTGAACACCTAAATGGAATTTTAATTCATCTTACTACTAAGATTAAGATGTTACAATGATGTTAAAATATGTATAAAATGATTTTGGGTCTTCTTTGGATCGTTCGGGGGTGTTTGGGTACAAAACAAATCACTTGAAAAGGGTAAATTATAAGAAAAGCTTGCTGATTGGATTTTTAAGTCCAATTCTTTGGGTCATAACTTGGTCATAAAATATAATATTGAGGTGATTCTTGAGCCTAAAACTAAGTACTTTGAAATAACTTTCCAACCATGTAAGTTTTGTTGAAATATCATTTCATTTGATCATTCAAAATGGTCACACAAACTCTGGTGTCAAAACTGTCTATTTTTTCAGATTTGAACAAGTATAATGTTTGAGTTATAAATCACCCATACTTTCAAATGGAGCTTTAAAAATCGAACGGGAACTAAACCATAATATGTTTATGATGTCACTAAAATCTCAGAACCCACATTTAAAGTTAAACCTATTTTATGGCATGTACAAGACGGTGTGTCTAGAACTGAGTTTAAAACATGCATGAGCCATTTAGCTAGGTTAAAGTCATGGAAAATATCTATAAAACTTCATGAATACTCTTAACACATGATATTAAAACGTATGTAAAGGATTTGAACCAAAAATAACTTTTACTTGGTTAAACGGCTACTCAAAGTGGCTGAGTTTTCGGGTCAGATTTGATATTTCACGTACGTTGTGAAAAAACGGCTTTTAGTAACAAACTAAATATTGACACAACTAACAGACTATCAAAAGTGTCCGAGCATATCGTTTAAGATCTAATTAGGTATATCTATTTACCTAAGGCATCAGGTAGAAGGGTGCGCGTTCGTTTGGGTTGCCTACTTGTTATTGTTTGCCGAGAAGTGCTAGTATCATCCTAACTCTTGAGGTGAGTTTCTCACAGCCCCTCTTTTTAACGTTTTTCTGATTTTGGGGTGGAAAGCATGATGTGTCTATTTAATTACTATGCTCGTACTTATAGGTGTTTAAACTTTTGAGCATAATTAAACTTATTAAACTTGATTTGTACTTGTTGAACTTTGAAAACATGTTGAACTTAAACTTGGTATGTATGTTGCTGTATGCTTGGAACCCACCACTACTTTCAGCTCACTATATCCTCCTTAATAGGATTGAGATGTTAGTACTTATGGATAGCGCTATTAAGAGATTAGTCACTCCTCACTCCTATCATAAACGGGGTGCATGGTACTAAAACATAAGACTTGTGTTGTGACACTTGTCGAACTTGCAACTTATTTCTAGTGTAGGATTGTTACACTATAGGAACGAAACTATGGAATTAGAATGACTGAATGCGTTTAAGTAGTGCCTCGCATAAACGCTATATCATACATACATTGATTTGTGTCACGTTACCTTTGGTAACGGGGACTGTCTTTGGAGATTTGATATAAAGTGTTACGTTACTTTGGGTGACGGGAACTATCTTTGAAAAGTTAAGTCATTATGGACTCTTGACTTGTTTTGGTAACTAATATCGATTTGGACAACCATTATTGGACATCTACTCTTTTATAAAACTATTTTATGTACATAATCTTGTGAGCTCACCAACTATTTTTAATAGTTGACCATTTTTATCATGTATTTCAGGTGACCTTCCTAAAGTAGAAACTTAGTGCATTTGCATTCGGACATTTTCAAGATGTCTACTTATTAGCAAGGATCATGTCTTTTGGGAAATCCATGTTCGGATGAAAAAACAGCTTATGCTATCTTTTGTACTTTTTAAACTTGCACATGGAATTGTTGTAATTCGGATATTTTTACATTTATCTTAATCATGTATGGTGTTTTGTCTATCATATTGTGTGATGTTTATTAATACGTTGCACCTCGTGTTTTGGCTTTTAGTAGGGTGTGACAGATTGGTAATCAGAGCCTAAGGTTATAGAGAATGCCGGTTTTTCAAAAATAAAAATCCGAACTATAACCAAAATGATTTTCTTTTTATAAAAACAACGAACATGAAGCGAGTCGACTAGTCCGAGTGGTTGCATCATTAGACCTCAATTAGACATAACTTGATCAACTATGTCTAATTTAGGAAATATCATGCAACACTAGGTATAGTCATTATTTTAAATAAATTTAAAATCCAACTTTCCACTTTGGTCACTGAAAAGCATACTAGGAGTTATGTGCATCGTACACTGTATATTTTTAGATATACACTATTTGAGTTTAGTACATCATGCTTATTTTGATTGATCCATTTATGTTCTAAGTTTGCTTTCACGTCGGTTACTGTCGTTATAGTTGTCACGCTGTTCTTAAGCACATTGTTATTGCGGACACCATTACAGTCACAGTATGTCCCATAAATCGTCTTCACGCGTTAATGGTTCTGCGAATAAGTTACGATGTACACTTAACTACTCTTCGTAACCTTCCCTGCGTAAGACCTTGAGGAGAACTCTTCGACCGATTCTGAGTCAGAGCTCAAGGCGAGCATCAGGTAAACTACGTATGCACGACATGTAGAGACGTTCGTTCTTTCGCTCTTGGAGCTACGTCAACCTATATTTCGGTTACGTCTCTGTCTTATCTCGTAATACTAGTAAGCTAACCATTTTGGCTGCGAATGTAAGAATTCTTTGCTCGTTTGCAAACACCGTGTTCAGTGATTCAAGATTTTGTTTCTGAGCGAACCCAAAGTTAAGTCAATTTTTCAAAAACTTTGAGCCTTTTAACAACTTCTAGCTTAATTTCATAACAGTTCTTGTTTGATGAGTTGAAATTAAGCTTCAAGTTGCTACATGGCTTAAGACCTTTGAAGAATTCACTTGAGGATGGGCAAGGCTTGGATGATGTGATTTGGATACTTCTTAACACTTGTAGCATTCCCATGCTATTATCTATACGCTATGTTTCTAAGAGTACTTTTACCTCGATCATATTTTGGTCGTAATATGACACAAAACTTGTTTTTCCCCGCGCCAATTCTGGCATTTAATAAGGTATATGACCCTACCGTGCGTATTGCAAATGACTATTTTTCATCCACTATGTGGATTGACATCGTTTTTACCGTGGAGACCTGTTACTTAAATGTTTTGTTATTGAGGACGTTCAATCATACGAGTTACATCATTAGTTGCCTTAGGAGCAACTCGCCTAGGAGCGTGATTGATCGAGTAGTTATCAATGACAGAGCATATGTCACATTACACAGTTAGAGCCTTGGATATTGCGGATAAGGCGAGAAGGAGTAGTAGGAGAGTGATATGTCCTTGCTTATCTTTTGGGATTTTTGGTGTTAGTCTCGGTGTTAGTGTCCATTATGAAGCTTGTGTTTTGAGCATGGTTCTAATGATATTTTATGTATTCTTGTCTATCGTTTTAAACTTTTGGACTTATGGTTGAGTGGTTGCAAACATTTCAGACTTTGTACCCTTGCAATTAATTACTTCTGGTGTTAAAATTTTAAGATTTTGACGTATGGCTAAGTGCAAATTTTTGTTAAAAATGTATACCTTTTTCTTACATAACTTTTATGTGATAAAATTTATTAAATGATTTCAGTGTTAAAAAAATTCTTTTAATATTTTTCAAAACATATATATAAGCTACGCGAAATGTACTTGGGTCAGATATTTTATCAAACAAATGTTTGTGTTAAATTGTAGACCATGTCTCAAGGATGGAAACACATGATATAACCGCATGAGCTATAATGTACACTCTAGTGACTCCCGCAACGTATTCTAAATCGATGAGTCGGATTACACCACTAGTCGCCACAGGAATGACCTGTCGACCAACATGGTTACATTAATCGCTTCGTTGTATAACCACGATTTTTGACACTCCTTTTGGGAAAAAAAGATTGATAGAAAAATGTGAACATTATGCTCGTTAATCTAGTTATGTACGTTAACCAGGATAACAAGTTTCGTTCTAACGTTGTGTTCCAGAGATAGTAATGATTTTGACAAGTCGAAGTCCTTTGGTGACAAAACATGTACAACTAAGATATTTTCTTGAGTACCTTTTTAAACCGTTGTGCACTAGTATTTTTCAACGGATACATCTTTTGAGCATCAAAACCTGCGTAATACAAAGCACATTTAAACATCAAATTTTGTTGAATATCATTATTCAACCCACGTTCGGAAAAATGTTTTCTTATTTTATATTAAAAATATAAATTCTTTTGCATCACTTTCATTGTGTCTGGTCCTCATGACTTCTAATTTTCGAAAATATTTATTATAACTTCAAATTTTTAAAATCATTATTATTTTCACTTTGACAAAGAAATTTTTATATAAATAAAATCTTTATTATACGTTACTTGAAAAACATTTTTGGTCAAAACCTCTTTATTACAATTTATGTTAAAAAACCAACCTTGTTGGAAGTTACTATGAAATACAAACTTTTTACAAACGTATCTTTTCGGACGACAATCATATTGGAAGATTTAGAAATATGTATACGAGAATGTTTATCTTTTTCTCTATATAAACTTTCGTGGCAGCTTTGTTTGCACGATTGGTATTTCAATAAAATTTCAAGTTGCATTATATATACACGGTACTCGAAACTATACTTTGGTCAAATTACTTACTCAAATAAATGTTGTGGACAAATTTTAAAACCATATCTCCAAGGTGAAACACGCGCCACCCATGAACGAAACTTGGAAACCAATTATTGTACATATGTACTTTGCTACACTAGAATGGATACGAGTTCTGTATCGCCCAGACCCTGTGTTGGCTATTTAGGAAAACCATAACCGAGGGAAACAATAGGAATCAGTCCCGTGGTAGAGCTCTTATCATTGCTGCTAATGAATCTCGGCAAGATCCGAACGTCGTGACGAATGCTTTTCTTTGAACGATCATTTTGCTACTGTATTATTCGATTCTGGTGCCGATTTTAGTTTTATTTCTACTGAATTCTTGCCTTTAATTAACGTGAAACCTAGTGCTATAAACCTTGGACATGAGATTAAAATAGCCAACGGTCTTAAGATAGAAACCAACAAGATTTTCTGTAGAGGTGGACTAGAACTAGAAGGTCATACGTTTCTTATCAACTTAATCCCTTTTGGTCACGGTATTTTCGACGTGATTGTAGGAATGGATGGGTTGTCAAAGCTTAGAGCTAAGATAGTTTGCTTGGAGAAAATAGTCCAAATTCCATTATCTAATGGAGATATTTGGAAGTTCATGGACAACGTCCCGAATGGAACCTAAAATAGTTGACGACCATGATAGTAGACGAGAAGAGACTAAAAGATATCCCGGTTATACGTAACTTCCCTGGCATGTTTTTAGAAGATCTATCGGGTTTACCCCCATCTCGTAAAGTTGAGTTTCACATAGATCTTATTCCTGGAACTATGCCTATTGCAAAATCAACTTACCGTTTGACACCTACGGAAATAAAAGAACTGTCAAACCAACTCAAAGAACTCAAAGAACTCAAAGACAAAGGTATCAGACCACCTGATTTTTCACATTGGGGAGCTCCTGTGTTGTTTGTTAAGAAGAACGATGGTTTGATCCGTATGTATATTGATTATCAAGAACTAAACAAGTTGACCATCAAGAACCGCTACCCTCTTCCCAGGATCGATGATTTGTTCGATCAGCTGTAAGGGTCATGGTATTTTTTGAAAATAGAACTTTGATCTGATTATCATCAGCTGAGAGTCCGTGAAGAAGACATCCCTAAATTTGCATTCATGACGAGGTACGAACATTCTGATTTCGCGGTCATACCTTTGGGTATGAATAACGCTCCTGTGGTATTCATGGACCTTTTGAACCGTGTATGTAAGTCGTATTTTGACAAGTTTGTCATCATCTTCATTGACAACATCCTGATTTATTCGAAGACTAAAGAGGAGCATGAAGTTCACCTGAAGTTGATATTGGAGTTACTTAAAAAAAAGTTGTTCAGAAAATTCTTGAAATGTGAATCCCAGCAAAATTGAAGCAGTAAAGACTTGGAAGCCCTCGAAGACCCCAACAGATATCTGTTCATTTCTAGGACTGACATGATATTATAGGCGATTTATCACAAACTTCTCGAAAATTGCAAAACCTCTCACCTTGTTCACTCAGAAAGATAAAAAGTTTGAGTGGGGTGATGATCAAGAAAACGCTTTTCAAACACTAAAGGATATGTTGTGTGATGCCCCGATTCTTGCACTTCCCGAAGGACCAAATGATTTGTAGTATATTGCGACGTATTGAACCAAGGTCTTGGTTGTGTGTTGATGCATAGAAACAAAGTGATCGCATACGCATCCAAACAACTTATAATCCATGAGAAGAATTACACCACTCATGATTTTGAGTTGGGCGTAGTAGTATTTGCTGTTAAAATCTAGAGATACTATTTGTACGGAACAAAGAGTGTTATCTATACTGATCATAAGAGCCTCCAGCACATCTTTTATCAGAAAGAGTTAAATATGCCTCATAGACGATGGATAGAACTTTTCAGCGATTATGACTGCGAGATTCGCTACGATCCAAGTAAAGCGAACGTAGTAGCTAATGGATTAAGCAGGAAGAAATGGATGAAACCGAGACGAGCTCGAACTATGATCATGATGATTCACTCTAACATTAAGGCTAGGATAATGGAAGCTCAAGGCAAAGCTTCCAAGGACATCAATACTTTGACAGAAATGTTGCGAGGATTGGATAAGCAGTTCGAAAGGAAAGAAGACGGCAGACTGTATTTTGTTGAACGAATTTAGGTGCAAACTTATGGAAATTTAAGAACTTTGATCATGGATGAAGGTCATGCTACAAAGTATTTTGTACATCCTGGAGCAGACAAGATGTACTATGATTTGAAACTTTTATTGGTGGCCCGGAATGAAGAAGGATATTGCTTTGTATGTTAGCAAGTGTTTGACTTGCTCTAAAGTCAAAGTAGAACACCAGAAACCCTCGGGATTGCTTCAGCAACTAGAGATTCCTGAGTGGAAGTGGGAGAAGATCACCGTGTATTTTATAAATAAGTTACCGAGAACGAGCAGTGAACATGATGCGATTTGGGTCATCGTTGATCGACTGACCAAATCTGCGCATTTCTTAGCTATCCATAAAGATCTATAAAACTTCATGAATACGTTAAACACATAATATTAAAAATGTATGGGAAGGATTTGAACCAAAAATAATTTTTACTTGGTCAAACGGCTACTCAAAGTGGCTGAGTTTTCGGGTTAGATTTGATATTTCACATACATTGTGAAAAACGGCTTTTAGTAACAAACTAAATATTGACACAACTAAGAGACTATCAAAAGTGTCCGAGCATATCGTTTAAGATCTAATTAGGTATATCTATTTACCTTAGGCATCGGGTAGAAGGGTGCATGTTTGTTTGGGTTGCCTACTTGTTATGATTTTCCGAGAAGTCCTAGTATCATCCTAACTCTTGAGGTGAGTTTCTCACTGCCCCTCTTTTACTGTTTTTACGATTTTGGGGTAGAAAGCATGATGTGTATATTTAATTAATATGCTTGTACTTATATGTGTTTAAAATTTTGAGCATACTTAAACTTATTGAACTCGATTTGCACTTGTTAAACTTTGAAAACGTGTTGAACTTGAACTTGGTATGTATGTTGTTGTATGCTTGGAACCCGTCACTACTTTCAGCTCATAATATACCCCTCAACGGGATTGAGACGTTAGTACTTATGGATAGCGCTATTAGGAGATTAATCACTCCTCACTCCTACCATAAACGGGGTGCATGGTACTAGAACATAAGACTTGTGTTGTGACACTTGTTGAACTTGCAACTTATTTCTAGTGTAGGATTGTTACACTATAGGAATGAAACTATGGAACTAGAATGACTAAATGTGTTTAAGTAGTGCCTCTCATAAACACTATAACATACATATATTAATTTGTGTCACATTACCTTTGGTAACCGGGACTGTCTTTGGAGATTTGATATAAAGTGTTACGTTACTTTGGGTAACGGGAACTATCTTTAAAAACTCGAGTCATTATGGACTCTCGACTTATTTTGGCAACCAATATCGATTTGGATAACTATTATTGGACATCTACTCTTTTATAAAACTATTTTGTGTACATAATCCTGCGAGCTCACCAACTATTTTCAATAGTTGACCGTTTTTATCATGCTTTTCAGGTGACCTTCCTAAAGTGGAAACTTAGTGCATTTGCATTTGGACATTGTCAAGATGTCTACTTATTAGCAAGGATCATGTCTTTTAGGATATCCATGTTCAGATGAAAAAATAGCTTATGCTATCTTTTGTACTTTTTAAACTTGTACATGGAATTGTTGTAATTCGGATATTTTTACATTTATCTTAATCATGTATGGTTTTTTGTCTATCATCTTGAGTGATGTTTATTAATACGTCGCACCTCGTGTTTTTCCTTTTAGTGGGGTGTGACATTCACCATCTTCAATTTTAGATTCCAGAAAGAAGTTAAGAACTAGTAAGCTACTTGTTTAACTTTCTAGTAATCTCAAATGGGTGTGCATTTTGAAAGTCATAATGTGGTAATTAGATGAACCAAAGCATACTCTTGCTAATTGAACACAAAAAAACTAATTGACATAGCAGTGGTCACATATTCATATTCAAAATGCAAATCCAAACACCCTTTTAACGTTTACGATGCACCTTGTAGTTTGTAAATTTACTTAATTGTGGACACTTGAGCATTATTCGAATGAAAAGGGTATTCCAAGCATCACATTTTCATTCATAAACTCTATGTGGTGCATTTACAGGGAATTGTCCATATGCGTTAGCGTTGGTTTGTTGGCTGGCCTTATATTAAGCGATTCATAAATTTTATTTTTCTTCCTTTTCACAAATAAGACACCCAAAGCAATCAACTAATTCGCGTCCCATCTCTCCGGCGAACTCGTCTTCTTTAAAGGTTGTCTAGATGAAACACCAACATCCTTATCAGTAAGCTTAATCCCCGACAACCTAATCTCAGACTTATTGTTACTATTATCCACACCTGACCCAACATTCACACGACCACCATCACCATCCTCTCCACTCTTCTTCAACGGCAACAAATCCTTCTTGGTATTTTGATCCACGTCCCTTATTGATAGTGAAAACTTCATGTTGCTAACCAATATCACCTTCACAAAAACCTCTTGATCACGCTTCACCATATCTTTCGCACTCGCTACTCTCCTTGTCACAATCCGCGACACGCGAACCGACCTTGCCTTCCCTTTCATGTCTAAAATATCGACAAAGTAAGTGTGATCCATTTACTTGTAGGCGATACATTTCAAACTTATAATTTCCCCTACTCTTCCTAGCCAAATCTCTTTGTATGTTGCGTGCATTTAGCTTGTAAACTTTAGAAGCTTTGTGGCTGTCATTTTGCCCCTAATATTTCCTTTTTGGTTAATTCTGTTGCTGTTTTTAGTTTTGTGTGTTCTTCACCATCTAACATAAATTTCTGAGTATGTTTATTCATTATGTTTTCCGGGTATAAGATGGCAGCTACATCATCAAGTACCCTTTTTATCGGATTGATATCATATTGTTCCAAAGCAAGTTGATGCACACAATGCTCTATTAGATTTTTTGAAAAAAATACACAAACTTCCATATTTTTTACACCAAGTCTTTGTTCAAAAGATGGTTCTATCGTAGTCGAATTATTATTGGATACTACAAAAGTGCACAACTACATATCCATTATGAAGCAAATTACCTCTAAGACAGCTTTAGCTTTATGGTCAAATGTTTTACAAAGAATCTCATAGCTCTTCTCCTCTCCAATGACTCCCATCTACAAGATTATGGCATATGTCAAGTAATATGAAGCAGCTTAAAAAAGAACACATGTTAACGTATGATAAGTAAAAAGGAGAACAAAGAAACGTAAATAAACATTAGTACTAA
Organism: Tanacetum coccineum; assembly: GCA_026074375.1. Classification (NCBI taxonomy): domain Eukaryota; kingdom Viridiplantae; phylum Streptophyta; class Magnoliopsida; order Asterales; family Asteraceae; genus Tanacetum; species Tanacetum coccineum. The sequence continues at coordinate 45,697 of BQNB010024285.1, forward strand.
ATGATATCTTTGTAACTGAGAAAACTTTACATACCAACTGATAAACTTTGGATGGAGAAATGGTTATCTATATGCTTGTATATCTTACTCGTTGCAAACTATGTTTTCCAGGTTGTAGTTTTGACTGTAATCTGTCCTTTTAATATCTTTTATCGTTCAACCCGTTATTTCCTCTTGGTGCACTGCATTTGTTCTCCTCTATATACGATTACTCTACATGATTTCTTCTTAGCTGATCAGTTTACCAGGCAGGTAAAGTTTCAATACAACTAAAAAATAGTAATAATATATTTAGCCAGGAAACTAAATTTTGTTTTATTTTCTAAATGCTTTCAGGTTTAGTTATTGAGGAATTTACAGTTCTATGTATGCTACTATGGTTGAGGCGATTTCAAGAAGAGGGATGCACAAACTTGTAATGACAGCGATATTTATAAAACTATTTCTATTATTATTGTTGTTATCCCATATTAGATTCGCATCCTACATGTACATGATCTACTCACGCATCATATAATAAATATACAGATTGTGATTGTTTTCTTAATACTAATATTCTTGACTATATAGTGTCTACGGCGCTATATAGAAATGGCTGATATATTATACCTACACATCAAAGTTTCAGAACAAATCAGAATCTGACATCACCAAATGCCTTTGAAGTTCAAGCATTAATCAAGGTGGTTGTCCTTGAAGCTGTTGGTGGTACCGGCCACTCACTCTCTCTTTTGGTAAAGATGTCCCTTATGGTTTCACATCAACAAATAAGCATTATACCTGAAAAAAGTTGGCAGCCCGCAAGGAGACGGATTTGGAGGCGGCCTTGTAGTCGAATTATTTCTAGCTTGAGCAGCCATCTTCTTCAGTTACTGTAGCCAACTCAAAAAAAAATTAAAAACAATAAAAATACCAACTTTATAACGATATATGTGAGATCAATCTCAATTTACTTAGCTAACTAATAATATTTAAAATCTTCACTAAAACCAAAACTATTTCATATCCTTATTTTTATAACACTCTAAATAGCACATCAATTACATATCTATAAAAAAACTCAAAATTAACAAAACCCTCAAATACTAACGAAACCCTAATTTCAAAATTCAATTTTTCTGGATGATTCTAACTCAAACCAATACAAAGTTAGCCATGGCATCATCAGCCGCAAACAAACAAAAACATACCTTTATCGGGAACTCGTTATGGAGGAAACTCAAGGAGTGCATATGTCATCTTGTAACCCCATGATTGTTTGCATTCTTTTGGTTATGATTGCATAACCTCATTAATCTTGTAACTCTAGAAACTCTTCATCTTCATGTGGATGGTTAATTTGGGTAGATGTATTGATTCAGGCCCATCATTAATACTACACAATAAATATACAAACTGAATCTTGTAATATAATAATAGATAGATATTTTGGGTGGCCTAGTGAGGGTTAATTCCAATGGCAAACAGATACATCTCTTGTTATAGAGTCTAAATATGTGAAGAAATGGGAATTTGATAGCATAGCTCAAGTAGAAATTACATGGAAGAGACAATCAACACATTAAATTACGCTTATTATGAAAAAAATATCAAGAACAAACCCGAGGTTAGTGCAAGCGAGATCAGTTGGTTAAGTATTTAACAAGCTTCTTGATCTTTAACCATCAATTGGTTTAATGTTTAACAAGCTTCTCGATCTTTAACTTTAATGACTGAACTTTATCTATTTCTTTATTGTAGATCAATTAGAAAATGATGAAATCTACAATGTTGTGTTCTCAAATTGAACGACTTAAGCAAGGTCGATAAACAACTTTTCCTAAGATCTTATCCCTCATTATTAACAATCTTTGTAATTGTTGCTTGACAAGAGGTGTACATGAAATAAGCTATTTAATAAATTACATAGAAGAAAAAGGTTTACTAAGATACAAAGTATATAGAAGAAAAAAGTGTTTGCATATGCTTTGTTGCGACTTTTCTATGTGCGACGTGGTTCACCGTCATTTCAACTTATGTGGATGCATATGTATTTGAATATAATTTCTAAGCATTAACATATCTTCAGTAAAGATAATTTGATTTGTTAAATATGTGTTGATGTTGCCTTAACATGGTAAGGTGTCATTTTATACATTTTTAGGGGTCATTTAACCCCCTAAATCATGCTATTATGCCCAATTTATGTATTTAGACGTTTGTTTTTGCGTTTTTAGCATTCGAATGGCTTTTGGAGGAAATACACGTGACTTGGGCTCAATTGGAAAAGAAACGGACAAGACTACGACTCTACACCAACTCTTATGAAGAAATTGTGTACAGTGCCTAGAGACGGCGTCGCCATCCTTTACGACCGCGTTAGAACATACAAGAGACGGCGTTAGAGAAACTCAAGATGGCGCCATATCGTAACCGCCTCAAAAGAAACCCTAGAAGATTCGGCGAAGCGATGGCGTCAAAAATCTTGCGACGCAGTCGCGGCCTATTATTCTATATATACCAACTTGTTTTAGGGGTTTTAGTGTGTAATTTTTAGGAGACGAACCCTAACTTTAATAGTTTGAGTATAGCAGCTTTTAGGCAGTTTTTAGGGCCTTAAAACCCTATTGTATCAGCCTTCAATCCATGATTTAATCAAGTGAAGTTCATTTATCTTTAACCACTTAATATGTCTATGTATTTTGTTATTGATTCTTGTTCTTCTTCTTTATTTAACATGCTAGGCTAGATCCTTTAGTATTTACTTATGATTGCATGAAACTTAATATTTAGATCTTTATTATGTTGCTTCTTGTTATGGATGTGCACGTTAGGCTTTAGAAAACTAGACATAAGATATTAAATTAGCATAGACGTCTAAGAAAACGCAAGTGTCTAGAAAGGATACCATCGGTAATAGTCTTTATACTACCTTACTCCTAATATGGTTGATCCCTCTTAAGTGTTTTGATTGCATGTAATGTACTCTTAGGGGCCTTGTAATAGTTGTTGATCCCAACTTAAGATCGATTCCTTAGCTAGTAAAGGTTAAGTTACTTTGGATAAATCCAAAACAACTATTGTAGAAACTTTGTGAATACTAAAGAGTATGTAGAATCTACTCTTTAATACTTAGAATAATATTAATGAAACAGTAAACTATATGAACAATGATATTACTAAAAAGCTCCAATATTATTATTAACAATAATACGAGTACTCTGTGTAGTACTAGGGTTTACAACCTTAAAGCTATATATCAAAACGTATATGAATGAGAGATATCAACTACATGCCTTGGGGTCTCCTTTTATACACCAAGGAACCCTAATAGGTTTACAACACATTTTCTACACATACATATCTTTTCCTAAAATATCTCATACATATCACTTTAGCAGTACTAACTTATACAAACAGTACTAACTAAACTCTAACAGCAGAAACTCTTCTAGCAGTAATAACTAATACTAGCAGTAGTAATGACTTAGAATATTTTCTCTGAACTTCACCAGCAGTAGAAACATAACCAGCAGTAGTAACAATCATAACTGGCAGCAGTAACTTCATCAATACTCAGATGTATTTTAATCCCAACAATCCTCCCCTAAACTTAATGTTCACCTTCTAAATCTTCAAGTTTCTTGATTAAAAGCTTTATCTTCATCAGGAGGATGTATTCAAACATCTCTTCACTTCTTGTACTGTGACTTGATAAATCTGAGAAGCTCATAAGCCATTTCACACTCATGATCAACTTCTAGCTTCCCACTCAACATTCTTGAAAGCATTTCTTGTGTAAGAGGATATTTCTTTTCAACCATTATGTGAATAGTAATTCTAGTATCCATAAATAATAAATGAACTCTACATGAATCATATAACCTCCAGCTTATCAATGTGTAGTCCTGTTGAGCTTTCCAGATTTCATCTTCCTCACTTGGTTCAAATAAAGTTATGAGATCTCCCCAAAGCAATCTGTCATATCCTTCTGGGCTTGTTGTCTCAAATCTTTCCTTTACTAGCCTGTATAGATCTAACACATCTTGTCTGTCAAAATCATCAAGCATTGCAGTTAATATCTTGTAAAATTTAGCACTTCCATCAGCCCTGATGATCTAATAATACATCTTGTCTTCTGCTAGAATGTGTGTCATCCAGTCAACTATTGGATATTTTGTAGCTAATGATTCAACATTGACAGCACTATCATCATCTAGAACTATCTTCAAACAAGCTTTAAGTTCTGCCTTTTCTGCATCATCCTCTAGCTTTTGTCTCTTGACAGTTTCTTCATTAAGTTCTTTCCTTGTTCTCTTCTTACTTCCTTCTGCCTGGCTTTTACTTCCTTTCACCCCTTCTGAATCCATAGGAACAAATAAATCTACCCACTTCATAGTATTGTCAAATAACATCTGAATTTCTTTAAAACTTTTGTTCTTTAACTGACTATGCTTGTAATAGTACACATTTGATTCCTCTTTTGAGCTTTGGTTGGTGGTTTTCTTCTGATCTCTTCAGCTCTAAGCTTTGCAAAGTGCTTCTTCCTTTTGTCCATGAGCTCTACAAACAGTTCTTATCTTTCTTCAATGGTCAACTCTCTCTGTTCTTTTGCTTGTAGTCTCTGAGCTAACTCATAATCTGCCTCCATCATAGCTTAAGTATTATCCTATGAAATTAAGTTAGCCTCTTCTTCTCTTTGTCTTGCTACCCTTTCTTCTTCTTATAACTCAAATTGCAATTCTTCTGCATGTCTTTTAGCCATTTCTTCATCAAACTTGATCTGATCCTTTTTCTTTAATGGCTTCTCTAGTTCAATCATTTTAGCTTTTCCCTTGTCTTTTGGATCATGATGTGGAGGAGGTACTGTTTTTCTTGTTTCAGACTCACTAGGTTCTTGCATAGTTACTTCTCTTGTTGTTGTTGTTGTAGCAGTCTCACTAGATACTCCTTTTTTCCTTTGATTTTTCTTTTGATTTTACACTTCTCATTTTCATAAGGGTCTGAGTAATTGTGAGATCTTTATCTTCAATAAGAATTGTTATTGTTGGAGGAGTACTTGGTTCAGCAGTACTAACAAATACACCAACAGTAGTAATTGGTGCACTGGCAGTAGTAACAGGTTCAACAGTAGTAATATTAATACTAGCAGTAGTAATTGATGCACTAGCAGTATTAATTTCAATATCATGACCATACCTCCCCTGAGTCTCTGAATCCTCTTGAAACCATGCAATCCCTTCATCTTGATCAATTTTATTCCTCCCCTATTTGGATGCATCCTCTGGATCACCCAAACTCTTTTCTGCAGAAGACTTTATCCTGACCTTGAATAATCTTCTCTTGAGTTGTGGAGTTCTTGACTTTTCTTTACTTTCTAGATTCTAAACTCTTTTCTTCAACTTATTAATTTCCAAAGATTGAGCATCCTTTACATTCTCCAAGTCAAGAACTCTGTCAGGCATTTTTGTACAAAGGTCCATCAATTCCTATAGTTTCATACTATCCTCCCCACTTCCAAGTGTGTTAACTCTTGAGAGAGGTGGTTCATTAGACTGTTTAGACAACCTCTCAAACCTAGTTTGAGCAGGTCTGTCCCCCCATGGTGTCTTGGCGCCTAAGACTACTACCTAAACCAGTTCCCTAAGAAATAGACTCATTAAGTGTTGTCGTGGATTGGGTCCTATTTATGTTACCACTGCCCTGCCCTGCTCTGCATCTAAGCTAGTAGCAGTAGTGGCAGCTCTTTCCACACTGTCTCCCCTCTCCTCATGGACAGTCTCATCTGCTACAAGGGTAGTAGGTCTACTAGACTGAGATATCTCAGTGGTTCTACATGAGATGGTAAAACAGTAGTAGGTGTGTGTTCGGGTTCAGTGGGTTATCCTGAACCTTCACCCTCCACTGCTTGTGATTGTATCAACATAGTAGCAAACAAGGGTGTTACTCTCCCTGAAAAATCTTTTCCTTGCCTTCTCATGTTTGCAAAAACCTTTTTAGTATGAGAAGGTGTATCATATTCATCATTAAAAACTGTTGTAAGATTTTCAATTTGATTGTTCAAAAACAGTTGTAAAAACCTTGGATACATTAAAAACGTTTTAGAATGAGGATCCAAGTTTCTCAACATACCATCAAAAATCAATTTAGAAAAATTAAATTTTTGATTCTTAGATAAACATATAACTGTTGATGTTATATTAGTACCAAACTCATTCCAAGTAGTTGATTTAGAACTTAAACAATGTAAGATGGTATGAATGCGATACTTTCATTGAGGGGAAAAGAAAGATTTTAGAAAAGTAAGTTTATCAGAAAGCTTTTCATACCCCATCAATTGAAGGTTTTCAAAAATTTCAATATTTGTTAGACAAGTAATACCATCCTCATCATTAAAGTGAAGATCTATCCTCACAGATGATTATGTTATTACTATAGTCTTGCCATCAACTTTGGCACGTATTTGTGTTTCATTTTTGACTGTTTTGATCTTTGCAGTAGACCAAAACTGCTCAATATAGGACACACAGACATTTGGACTTACAGTTAATGCGTACCTGATAGGACCAGCATTAAGAAAATCAAATATCTCTGCAAAATCAGCATTATCTTCTGATTTTTCCATGTATGCCATCATATTATGAGAATCAACAAAGATTAGGTCCGCCATTGATGATAATTGTAAATGTCGGTGATGAATTCGAGTTAAGGTTTGTAGAATTGAGAATGTAAGAGTGTTTAAGAGTGATTACTTTATGAACGAAAATGGTTTTATAGGGAATTAAGCAAACCCATAGGTGAAGTAACCAACTAATTTACGAAAGACACCCTCAGCAGTTGTATCCCCAACGGTAACGTAGCAGCACTAAATTGGCCCAGCAGCATTAACTTTTTGCATGGCAGCACTAACTTTTTGCCCAACAACATTAAGTCATGCCAGCAGCACTAACTCTTGAGTTACCAGAATAAACTCCAATTTTATCCAAGTAGTATGTCTAACCCATTCCAATCATCAATACCTCAGAGATTAAGCATTCCAATGCTAGCAGTCAAAAATTGAAAACGACTAACATCAAGTGCTTTTGTAAGTAAGTCTGCAACATTATGATCAGTGTGAATCTTGATCACTTGAATTAATCTCTTCTCATATGAATCCCTGATGAAGTGATGTCTAATTTCAATGTGCTTAGTCTTTGAGTGAAACACTGGATTCTTAACTATGCAGATGGTGCTTTCATTGTCAATGAAAATCTTGGTATTCATGAAGTTGTAACCATAATTCAGCATTTGATTTTGGATCCATAACACCTGTCCACAACAATTAGCTGCATCTACATACTCTGCTTCAGTAGTAGAGTTGGCAACTATAGTTTGCTTCTTGCATTGCCATGAAATCAATCTACTCCTAAGAAATTAACAACCTCCTATTGTGAATTTCATGTCTAAACTTGCACCAGCATAGTCACTATCAGAATAAGCTTCCAAGTCAAATGGTGAGTTCTTAGGATACCAAAGGCCCAATTTAGGTTGACCTTTCAAGTATCTAAAGATTCTTTTCATAGCATGAAGGTGTAAAACTTTAGGTATGACTTGAAATCTTGTACAAGCACATACAACAAACATTATATCAGGCCTAGAAGCTATTAGATACATCAATGATCCAATAATTGATCTATATAAGTGAAAATCAACATCTTCAACTTCTGCATCCTTGAGCAATGGCTTTGAAGTCTCTATGGGTGTACTTGTTATCCTCATAGTTGAAAAACCAAACTTCTTTAAGAATTCATCCACATACTTGTCTTGGCTAATAAAAATCCCATCTTCCTTTTGCATCACCTACAATCCTAAGAAGAAAGTGAGCTCACCCATAGAACTCATCTGGAACTTCTTGTGCATTAATTTCTCAAACTCAGTGCATAACTCCTTCTTAGTAGATCCAAAAATGATATCATCTACATATATTTGAACTAATAGAATATCACCTTTAACATTTTTAATGAACAAATTCTTGTCTATTGTCCCTCTCTGAAATCCATTTTCCAATAAATAGGTAGACAAAGTCTCATACCATGCTCTAGGAGCTTGATGTAGACCATATAATGCCTTTTCTACCTTATAAACTATGTTAGGGAACTCTGGATCTTCAAACCCTGGAAGTTGACAGACATAAACTTTCTCTTCAATCTTGCCATACAAAAATGCACTCTTCACATCCATCTAATAAACAACAAAGTTCATGAATGAGGCATATGTTAAGAATAACCTAATTACTTCAATCCTAGCAACTGGAGCAAAAATCTCATCATAATCTATTCTCTCTTCTTGAGTGTAACCTTGTCCAACCAGCCTTGCTTTGTTTCTAACAACAATACCTCTCTCGTCTTTCTTGTTCCTGTAGACCCATTTTATCCTAATGGCCCTCTTGCCATATGGTAAATCAACCAAAATCTAAACCTTCTACAATTTAAACTGTAGAAGCTCATCTTGCACTGCTTCTATCCAGCTTAGATCTGTCAAAGCTTGAATCACCTTCTTAGGTTCTACTTGTGATAGAAAACAAGCAAACAGACAAGTATGAAGGTCTTCATAAGTTTTCCCTTTATAAACAACACTAATAAACCCTTGTTCATTTGTAGTCTTTATCATTCTCCTTGTCTGTACACTAGATTGTGCATTACCAATCACATGATCAAGTGAATGATCTTTATGGATTCTTGTATTTGGAGTAGAAGGAACTAGATATGTGGTAGTAATGTTGCTCATATCCACTTTTGTTTCATCACTAAAGAAATCAGCATGTGTGGCTTCAAGTGTAGCATTATCTCCCAAAGAAAACATGTCTAGTTTAGTATTAATACTTGGCCCATTAGTATTAACATTTTGAGTACTATTTTCAGGCCTCTCTTGATCATCATTTCCACTTTCTTTACATAAACCTTCATCATCCTTCTTTCCAGCATTACTAGAAGGTTGTGGTTCATTATTACTAGCATTCTTTGAAGAAGAATCAAATAGTGAACCATCTTTCCATAGTGGCATCAAAATGTAGTCTTGGCTAGATCATGTCTCCTTGCTAGAATGACCAGTAATTTTCCCTCCTTTGGCTCTTCCCCCACAGGTAACATATCCTCTATCAAATTCCTTAAAGTCTGAGAGATAGGACATGTTCCTTGTCATGTGCCTTGAGCATCCACTGTTAACATAGCCTTGATCTTCTTTTTGTGGATGACCCTGCACATAAAAATAAGGAAATTAGTTTCCTTTGGGGACCCAAGCCATCACTGACTTGGATCTGCCTCGTGCATCAACATAATTATGTCTCTTTAAAGTAATTGATGCACTATTAAGTTTGGTAGGTCTCCAAACCTAACATGCTGAGGCCTTAACAGTATTAACCTGATTTTCCCTAACAGCATTAACTACTGCTGAATTTGGCCTAGCAGTATTAACTGCTTTTAGCATAGCAGTATAAAATTTTCCCTTAGTAGTATTAACTTTTTGACTAAAATTTTTGTTAGTTAATGATGTTCTTATTTGATAGGTCCTCTTTACAGTTGATTGTGCTGATTTAGAAAAACATAACATTGTTCTAGCACTATAAACTGTAGTTTTGGGATGAGCAGTATTAACAAGCCTAGCAGTATTAAGTGGTCTTAGGCCAGTTTTCATTAAAACTGCTCTTGGAACTATGTTCCTGTAAGCACTAGGGTGAGCTTGTTTAGCAGAATAATTGTAATTCACTCTTGTATAATTATTCCCAGATACCACCCTTTCCCTTTGATGGTAATTGCAGTCAGCATGCACATGGTCAAAACTTCCACAGACAAAACAAGCTTTATTGTACATCACAAAGTCACTTCCTAGCTATTGGGACTTATGGTTATTCCAGATTCTTTGATTTCCCCTAGGACTTTGTGACCTATACATTTCAGCATACTTAACTGGTTTCCTAATTGGTTTTTCTTGTTGTTTATGTCTAACAAATTCAATCTTGGCAATAGTAGGAGAAACAATTTTCTTCTCTAATTTATCATCTGACACCAACTCCTCAACCAATGGGGGCATCAGGAGATTCCCTAACCTCATTAGAAATATCTTCACTAACACTCTTACTAGGCTTAGGTCCATAGCCTTCAAACTCATGTTGTTAGAACTCCTCTAGACCAGAGTAGGACAAATCAAGATTTGGGGGTGAAAATAACCCTGTATGGGGAGGTGGAACAGCATTATAGCTTACAAACCCCACACCCTTTCTACTTTTATTAGTTATCTGACTCCCTATTAATTTGTCTAGACTCTTAGAAGCATTATCAAAATTTTCAATTTTAAGTTGATTGCTTTCTTTTTCTTGCTTAAGCTTTTAAGCATACTAATTTCTGAGTCTTTATATGAGATATCTCTTTTAAGAGCAACAAGCTGCTTAAAAAAATAGCCTCATTCTTTTTGTAAAAGACAAGTTGCTCTTCTATAGATGCTAACCCTCTTTTATAAGTAGCTAAATTAAACTCAGATTTGTTAAACTCTATTCTTAAATCATCAAGTTGAGTTTTAAGAGTTTCAAAGCTTTTTAGACAGGTTTTTGAACAAGTTTTGTCACTATGTACCTTAGAGTCTGAAAAGCTATAAGAGCCATGTTTGTAGGAACTTTATCATCTGCCATATAGCTCCAGTCAAAACCAGCTCCATCAATAGCCACCATGGCTTTGGAAGAAGTTTCTTCCATATTTACAGTCCTTCTAGAGTTGTCTTGATTCATATTACTGCTATCTTGGTTCCTAGGTCCTCTGCATTCCCTTGCAAAGTGCCCCATCTTATGGCATTTGAAACACTCCACCTTAGACTTGTCATATCCAGCTGTGTCACTCCCATTGATAATGATCTTTCTACCAGTTTTTTGGAAAAACCTTCTTGTCCTCATGCTTAGCAATGCTAACTGCCACTTCAAATCCATCTCTTCTAATTCATCTTCAAGGATTTGTTCAAGGTCCTCATATACAAATTGAGACTCGTCTGGTTGATTGGCAAAAAATGCATAAACAGTGGCATCACTTAAGTTAGCAGTACTAACTTGAGTACTAGTAGTGCTAACTTAAGTGCTAGCAGGGCTAACTTGAGTGTTAGCAGTACCAACTCCATAAGCAGTATTAACTTCATTAGTACTGCTAGGGGATGACAC
>BQNB010024286.1:4649-60895 GCA_026074375.1 Tanacetum coccineum
AAAAACACAAACAATATTTCCTTGATTTATTCAAGTGAAGTGTTGGATTACCAAGGTTACTTATGATGTTACAATATTGATGAGGGGAGATTGTTGGAATTAAAGATAGTAGTTGACTCTCATGCTTAGACCGCACTTCACACATGACTTCACTATCCAATATTCAGGCATAAAAAGATTATGATTATGTTTGATGGTTATCAAATATAATCGGGGGAAGAGAAATTTCCTAGATGAATATTTCGATAGAGCGCAACAATTAGGGGGAAGACATGTGTACATCCGGGACTTAATTGACTTGGAGATTATAGTTTCATTCTTCTATGAGTTGTCTGTGTGAAGTATGTGTTACGAATGTTTGTATGTTTGGGGGGAAGCAGCTGAACTGATTGTAGTCATGTGGTATGAACTAGAGGGAAGTCAATCGGGGAGATACATTTATGAACAACAACATCAACAACATCTCTACCTTTTTGAAGCAAGAAGATCATCATATTCATTCCTTCATATCTCATACTCAAAGTTCAAAGATACACTTCCGCAACTCTAATAAGTCAATGAACTTCCTCAAATCATTAAGTTGTTGATCAAGATTAAAGTTCTACATGAGGAAGATTGCAAGCTGTCAAGAAAGTATGAGTATGTTGGTCAGAAGCTTTAAAAGACAAATCAAGATGGATTTATGATAAAGAATAATGATATGAAAATATCTCAAAGGCAAAGTCAAAAAGGAAAATGGAAAGATCATGATCAAGATCTCTAGAGCATGATTGGAACAAGACCACTATTACACAACAAGATTCAAGACAAACGAGCATTAAAGTTTAAAGATCAAGGTCACAAGAGAGATCTCAATGATCATCCTTTAGGGGGAGATTGTTACGAATAGAAAAATGATGATCATTAGTACGATCAAAGAGAGATCTCAATGATCGTCCCTTTGGGTAAGATTGTTATGAATGATAAAAAAGACAATCTTATTGAGATAAAAGTCTTGTAATAAATAAAGAAATAATATTATGTAATAGGTTAGGTGATAGGCTTGTGACTTAAATAAAGTCATGAGACCCGACAAATAGTTAAAATCTAAGAGACAAGAGCTCCTTGCTCTTCCTTGTATTTTGGTTTAAATACCCCTCCCTACCTCATTAGTGAGGTAGTCTTCTCTAATCAATCTAATCTCATTTCTCTAATCCTCCTCCTCCCTCTTTCTCTCTCTACCTTCTAATATTTCTCTCTCTAGAATAAACACACACATAACACCTAAACACACACTTTATTGCTTATTGATCCTAAATTCAAGACCTAACAATATTAATGACGTCCCTTCGTGAAAACTTATTTGATTCATCATTTTAACAATTAGAATAAAATTACTCTTTTTTGAGGCTTCACATTTCATGTCGTGATTTGTCCCTAAGTTTCCATCAAACTCAATAGGAGCGGTGTCGTTGCTTGTGCAAATAACACTATCCATTGGCTTGGTATCAATGTTCTCTGAACATAATTCAGTATTGATTTCAATATGGTCATTTACCGGTTCCAGTTTTATTTCACTAACATGAATTAATTTATAAGAAATTGAATCCTTGTCGTAAATAAAAGTATAATCTTTGTCATCGGAATCAGAAAAAGATATATTAAAATCAAAATCAGTTTTAATTTCATTATAAATACTTAAAGTTTGTTCGGATGAAACATTCTGATTTGATGTCGATGCATCATTGTAGACGATAGCTGGGAAATCCGCTTCAAAACATGTGAAAAGATCAAGATCATCACAATAAATCTTACCATATGTAGCAGTTTCCCAATTAAACGTCTGACTACGCCTTCAAGCTTTTTCAGCATGAAGCTCGATGTATTCTTCCATGGTTAGATCTGATTCATCCATTTTAACCTAACTTGGAAAATACTCACAAAGAACCAAACAAAAGCAAACACAAAAATACAAAAACAAATAAAAGACAAAAATTTAAACTAATCTAAACTACACTAATTCTAGGGGTTAAGTTAATCTAGGGTTAAAACCAAAATATTTAAATAAGAGTAAAGATTAAACAGCTTCACTCTTTGGCAACGGCGCCAAAAACTTGATGAGTCATACAGTGTAGGTATTATTTATTATCAATTTTACATTTATATTTTGCCGACTATACCTAAAACAACATTAACGAGTAGTATACCTGATCAGATGTAGCTTCGTTCGTAAGTAGGGTGTCGATCACTAAGAGCGAGAGCGTTAATCTTTTAGTTCTATCAATATTTTGGTTAACTAAATTAAGTTAATTTAAACTATGTTAATTCTAGTGTATGTTAAACCTATGCTAAACCTAATTCTAATGGATAAAGAGGGTTTTCAGTCTGAGAGACTGGCACAGGTTTGGCGGTGACTTAAATTTTTTAAAACATAATAACACACGCAAGCAGATAATCAAAAGATAGAAGAGCGGTTTAGCCAATTATAAGAAAACTGTATTATCCATGATTAATCCAATTAAAATGCAGGTTTGTTTATTTTAGTGCAACGAGTGCTTATTTCGAGGCGACATATCATTCCAAGATTTAGGCGGTACTTCTTCCTAAAACCTAGACATGTAGAATTCTGTCAAAATTAAACGCATCCGCATAAAGCATCCTATTTGCTAATTATAATCTATATTAGGAGAATAATAATGGTGATCTTATTAAACCTTAGGTCATGGAGACTTTACCTACTTATTGCTTAACGGCTCTTTATATACTAGTAGTCCACTGTTCGAGTCTTTACCAAAGGAAGCAGAATGCTATACTAGGTCACCTGCTAGAACAACTTATTCCCTTATACAATTGGTAAAGATAGGTTAATATTTGTGATCCTATTACTCTAGATATATAAATTACGGATATGGAGAGCCATCCCGGCATCTAGCAAGCTAAATATTTTATAATCCTAGATCCAGTTGAATGATGGGTCGCATACTTAAGCACATAAACAAGTATGAATTGATAAACATAATCAACAACCAACGATAAATTAAGCAATCGATATAAACAAACCAGACATTTAAATCTTTATAAACATGGCTAATACCCAAGGGTATTAGCCCTTAACCATTGTAATTAATACAAGAATAATACTCAAATCAACCAAGGTAAACTAACCGAGTTAAACGAATGATACCAAAAATCGAATGATTATTAAAGTATAGGTGATTACAAGGTGTTTCCTATAGAATTAGAAGCTTTGCTTGACCTTTTCTGCTCTTCTTGTCTTCTGAAAATCGACTTTTGTGGTTTGGGTATCAAAAATATGATCAAGCACACCTAAAACTCTTTTTTAGGTTTTCTATTTATAGTGTCTGGAATAGGGTCGATACACCATATTTGTCAAAGTCAATACGGCATATAGAGAGTTTCTTGGAGTAGGGACTACGTTCAATATCTTCCAGAATCTTCGTATACTATATCTTTGGATACGGGTCCTCGTGGTTTCTTGTGAAGTGCAGGCACATATACACTGTATCTTCCTTGATGGATACGGCGTATAGTCAGTCAGAATAGTTTCTTTAGATTTCTTCGTTGTAGCTCCATAATGCGTGCCTTTTAGCTAATCTTCACAAAGTACTCCATAATTACTACAAACCTCAAATATAAACGATTAAGTACCAATTCATGCAATAATTATATAAAATGGGTAAGAAACATGGGATAAATGATGCTATAAAAGTGACGTTATTTGTTGTCTTCAGTATTATTCTTATTTTAGAATTTAGCCAATTGTGAATTTGAGCTTTGAGTTGTGCTTTTAAGTTGTATGAGCAAAGTTTACATATGTTGTTTGTTTGCTCGTGTTTGGTTTTTCAAAAATGACATATTTACTAATTGCATTGCAATGTGAATTGATTGAATATTTCAGATGAAACATCCAAGTCGTCATTCCTATTTCATTATGTATTTTATGCTTTTTATTGAAAATATTAGTCTAATATTTGGAACACAACCATTGGACAAGTAGACTCAATATGGCATTATCAACACAAGTGTGGGTTATGATCCGATGCATGTTCTTTTCATCTAGAAAAGGATCTAATTATTTTCATATCAATCTAGTGTGATTGAGTATGTAGATTAAAGATGATATCTTTTGTTATATTTTGACATAATCTTGAAACTGAACAAATAAGAATCTGATTTCATGTCCATACTCGAAAACTTGTCAATTAGATTCGATAAAGATATCAACCATAATTTAAATAATGAATTGATATATTCTCGAGATCTTTCTTGACCCTCACGAACACTCATTTAAAAGAAAATAAATAAATATTTAAATAGTGTATTCCATTAATCCTAAGACTATTATTAAGTGTGAGGACATTTAAAATGATGAACTAATTTGTTTCTTAAAGATAATCATAAATTTTATATATGAGAAAAATCATTGAGTATCATGCATAATATGCATAGTTTTACATTTAAGGTGTATAGAACTTACCTAGCAACTTTTAAGCATTACAAAAAACTTTAGAAAACAATTACATGTTTATATAACATTTTTAATTATTTGACTAGAGTAAACCTTTTAACTACTGGTGAATATTAATATGAAGTCTTATACCAAAATGTCATTACAAAAGAAAGAACTTTTCTTACTGAGAAAGTTAAGCTTTCAATTTTATGATTTGCAATAAATCCTAGGTTTATTTTAATTCAAAGATTTGTTAGTTATGATTGTGAGTTAGATCAATGTAAGCACGTGCTAAGATCAAAAATACATTTTCTTTTACTAAAATACTAATGTATTAAAATGATCTTTTATCTTGTTTAACTCATGTTAAAGCAACATAGTATTATGGCATGATTCAGAGATCCTTTTTAAATCTTTGATTAAATGAAAGTTACAATATTTGTTAGTGTGTACACATTTAACCTCGAAACTAGTGACATAATAATCATGCAAGACGGTCTTTTTCAATAGATTTGAAAAGCTTACGTAGCTCTCAATCCTAAGTAAGTTATTAATTTAATAAGATTTATAAGATGTTGATGTAACATTTACAAACAAAGTGATCTTTTCCTATATGCAATGCAAGAACAATTTCATAATCTTTATGCAAGAAATCTAGCATAAGTTCTAGTTAGGCATAATCAGAAAAACTAGTTATAAAAAAATAATATACATGGTACATGTGTTTAGATATATAATTAGCTCAATTACAAATAGCAACGATCACATAATAATATCTATAAACAAAATTACGACACAAGGAAGTGTAATTAATCATATATCATAACACATAAAAGTACTTGTCGTTTTGTGTATTAGTTACAACAATGTATACTTAGCTCGGTTTTGTGTGAAAACGAATTAGTTTCCTCCCCATTTAAAATATTAACCAATTATAATATTTTTGAAAAGTTAATTACACCATTTTTTTCAAAGATATACTGCCTAAAATGTCCGCTCAAAGGAAATAAGATAAAATACAAGTTTTACGTTAAAGATAAACTCAACAAATTGGACAATAAGTGGTATTTATGTATTTTTGTGTACCCAACTTAGTTATTTTCAATATTGGAAGAGTTTCTTTAAAATTGAAAGATAGCCTCAATAAATCTTTTAAACTAGTGGGTGGCACGACTTCTACAGACTTACAGTTGATTTTATATGAATTTTCAAAGTTTTCGAAAATCTGTCAAATTAGACAGGTGGCCCCCTGATTGATAAGGGGGCCGCCCTTGGGAGATAAGGGGGCTGCCAAAATAATAAGGGGGCCGACACCTGCTGAACAGATACACCATTTTTTTAACAAAATTATTTTTACTTCAAGCTAGTATACCGAGTGTATTTAATAACAGAACTACTACAAGTCAAGCAACAAAACACTTTTCATATTTAATCCCCCTTTATGGGTAATTTGATACATGGATTGTACTTAATTTTTAAAACCATTTGTTTTGAAAATTAAAGCGACGTGACTCTGATACCAATTGTGGAAATCGTAGAGGGGGGTGAACACGTTTTCGTTTAAAAACTTAAAATGTTTTGTATCAAGTTTATGGAAAACTAGAAAGGGGGTTGAATAGTTTACCGCTTTTTAATTTAAAGTATCGTTTGTTTATAAAAACTTAGATTCGAATTTATGTGATCTCAATGTACACCTAATATGAATCAATATAGCTAAGAAAATAAATAACAACAAGAAATAATATAAATGTGCAAGTAAAGAGATAAGAGTTAGAAAGATCAAACCACAAAGCAAGGATTTATAGTAGTTTGGTAACGAAGCTCCTCTTCGCCCTACTCCACTACTCGAGTACCCAACTCGAGAGTTCTCTTCACTATGTCAACAAACTCCCTTTAGGCGGAGAAAACCGTACATAAGTAGCTTACACCAATTTTTGACACAAAGCCAAATGTCGAGTCCTAATCTTAGCTAGAAACAATCTACCACACTCTTGTATTTTGAGGCCTAAAATACTAACTACACTTTCAAGATATCACTTCATCTAAACACTAACTCGATCACCTCGATCTAACTATTACACACAATCACACAAGATACAACACAATCGTAACTATGTTACGTGAACACCAACTAAGCTATAATACTTCTTGATTTAATGATAAGAAGTATTCTTCTCTTGCACTTGAAGATCTAAGTTTGAATCACTTGGAAACAAATGTTTAAGATTAAATGATCAAATGATTGTAGGAGATATGTAAACTGATTTTGAACAGAAAGAAAGTGAGTGAAAAAGGTAAAAAAATCTATAGGGAACAGTCCACTATTTATAGACAAAGCTGGGAGCGTTTTTACCTGGCTGGCCCCCTTAGCTCTTTGGCCGGCCCCCTTATCACTAAGGGGGCTGTCCTTACCTATAAGGGGGCCGCCCATAGCTAGACGCTCCCATTTTTGTCTTTTTTTGTGGAGGTGTTTCCTGGATCAGTTTTATCCATTTTTAAGTGGAAAATTCAAATTCAAAGTATTTACTTTGAATAAAACATTTCTTGTAAATACCAAAAATGTTTTGTACAAGTTTTAAAAATGTTTGTTACATTTTATAAAAATGTAAGGTTTAGAAAAAAATAAATTCCTTTGATTACAAATAAATTAAGCATTTATTTATTCATACCTTTAAGTGATTAATTTTCAAAATGAAAATTTACGACTAACTACTTGTTTACGTTTAATTTTACATAGAGCGTTTTTACATTTTGTGATTATCAAAACGTAGAGAAGTCGAAAAATATCAATAAAGTTTTTAGGCATTATTTCTATCAACAATCTCTTTTTTTATGATTACAAAATCTAAACTCATTAAATGTAACATTATTTTTAAACAAGTATTTAGTGAGTTTTATTTCATTTCTCCTTGTTTTTATAGAATCAAAAACGCTTCATCGATGATAAAATGGAAATTCAACGGAACTAGCACTCCCCCCTTGATGTGCGTTCCCCCTCATTTGAGGACACCAATGAATCGAGCTATGGTAACTTTACTACAAAAACAAGTTAGAGGAACAAGACCAATATTTCTAACATATAGCAAAGACAAAGGAAAAATATTCAAGTATGGTTATAATTGCTTGACAATTAACAAAGCTCAACTATATAGATAGGAGTCAACCATCCCAAACATAATTAACTACTAGGAGAAACATAAGTGCATTCATTAAACATAAAATATTATGCATAAAACACAATATTACAACACGCATATCTTATGTCTAAATATTATGCTTGAAGCATAATTAATACAACATACATAAAAGCTACAAAAATCCTAATTTTCTTAAAATGCCATAGGACGTGCTTGCAAAAGGTTGATTAAAAATTATTTAGAGCATGAGTGACTAAACATAGAGTATGTTTAGTTTAGAGAGATTGATGGTGGTGGGGAGTTTGGAAATTGAGGTTATGAAAGCATGTGTTCTATGTAAGAAAACATGTATTGAAGTTCATCTCTCAAGCCAAAGATGAGTGTATGGTTATAGATACAACATAAGCATGTTGCTCCATGTGCTTCAAGTAGGTTCTATGAAATAGGATGACCAAAGAGAGGTGGTGAAGGCATTGAAGGTGAAGGAGTGTTGAATTGAATGTCAAGTGGAGTTATTGGTGAAAGAGTAAGGGTAATGTTCATGGGTTCACTTTGTTGTATTGGAGGTGGTGGAGGTACTCTTAGAGGAAGTGAAATTGGTGAGTTCAAAAAGCCAATGGTTGAAGGAGAAGTGGAAGAAGTTGGTAATTTGAGTTTTGAAGCAATGGAAGATGAAGAAGTGGCCATAGTAGATGGAGTTTTTGAGGGTGCATTTGGTGTACTTGGAGATGAAAGTTGGTGTTTTGGTGAAGGGGTTTTGGTGTCATCTTGAGTAAGGTCAATGAATAATTGTCTTGGTGGAATTATGTTGATTTTTGGTCTTTTAGAAGGTTTGAAAGTAGAAGCTTTAGTGGATACTATGAAAGTAATGGTGGTTGATGATGAATGAAGAAGATGATGAATTGGTAGTAAAAACTGGGAGGCAATTTATTAGAAGAGAATGGTTTAGAAGTGGTATGAATTTGAGTTAGTTTAATCATTTTCAAATGATGTTCGTGTTTTCTGGGTAAGGATAGTTGAGCATAAGTTAAAGAGAGTCAAAAAGCATAAAGAAACAGTAAAACCCGTGAGCAGATAGGTCAGTCCCCTTATCTATATGGTCGGCCCCCTTATTGATAAGGGGACTGCCCTTATGAGCTAATGTGGCCGCCTATATGATACTTTTCAAACGCCCAAATTTTGATTTTTAGCTAAAATTATGTGAGAGTAGTTGTGTTTGGTGAACAATTTGCAGCAAGTCCTATGCATGTGACAATATATATATGTGCATGAAACAAATATATATGCATGAAACAACTAAAAATGCATAAAACAAAGATGCATGATTATGACATAATAAGCATAATATTAAGTCATAATAATTAGAGATCCTAAATAAACTAAACAAGTTCAAGTTCTTCCGATTGAATCAGGTTAACAACACATAAACTAGTAATCATAAAAATTAAGTACACATAATAAAGTCTTAAACAAATTATTCGAACAAGTCAATTCATGCAATATCTTCCTTTCTTCTTCATTCTAAAGACTCCTCTTAGTGCTTTGCCGAATGACTTGAATCCACCTCTTATCTCCTCATGCATTTGTTGGGATTGATTAAGCAAAGTAGTTTGTCACTCGAAGAGAAGATTGTCATTTTGTTGAGAAGAAGTAGGAATTTCATATGTTTGGTAGGTGAGAGGTGAAAAGAGTTAAAGAAGGAAGTAGGAGATAAAGTACTAGCTCAAGAGGCCCCCTCATCGTAATCATCATTTCCTTGATAAGATGATGATCCAAACTGATGAGAGGAGGATGATGAGACGGAGTGACGGCCTTTTTGAATGCCGTTGTCACTTCGGGGTTTACGAGTTAATTTGAGAGCTAGAGAACGCATGACTCAATCAACGACATTATATATGCCATTTTCAAGGTGAGGATAATGCTTCATGACATATCAAAAAAGACAAGTCAAGAACATGTCATAAGGAAGATTTGATTTTGGAGTAGCCCTAGCATTTTCAATACGTTTAACAAAGAAATAGGCAAGATTATATTGTCTTTTAGCTAGAATAAAATATAACATATGAGCAAGGGAAGCCAGAAGATGGTCCTGGTAGCCTCTTAGTCCAAACACATTCTCACGAATGAGTTCTTCCCAATGCTTCAAGTCTTGTCTAATTTCCTTTGTAAGAACTTGATTTGGCGAAAGAATGACATTTTTGCTTTTGATGGTACGATTAGACTCAACACGTTCAAATTGAAGAAATTGATGTATTTCTTCGGGAGTTAGAAGTTTGGTATGATATGGTCCTTCAGTCTCTTAGAAGAACGCAAGAGATAAAAGATCCTATTCATTTGAAAAGACAGCTTGACCATTGTATGGAATTTTGAGAATTTGGCTGAATTGCGCAAGTGAGAGAGTGATAAATTCATGTTGAATCATGAATGAGATTAGAAGATAACCAGACTCATCGGTTTGGACTTTGACTTGACTATAAAAGTCTAGAATGAAACGCGAAACAATCGGTTCATTGGTTTCGTAAAGATAATTGAAACGAACGTTAGTAAAGTAGCGCTCAATGTAATGAGATTTATAATAGAATTGATCAACAACTCAACCTTCGTGAATGCATCGATTTTCTATAGATTTATAGAAATTGGCAATGGTGGGGGGAAATGCCAAGAGTTTCGGATACTTTGGGAATGTAGGAGCGAGTAAGATGGGTATCACCAACTATTGCTCGAGGCATATTTGTCACCTAAACAAGATAACAACAAAAAGAATATTACAAAGAATATATTATAAAGGGAAATGAAATTTAAATCAAACCAACATATGTGGAACAAAGATTACTTCGACTCTAAAAATAAAACCTAGGAAGTAATCCAAACGCTCTCTAATTTAATTTTACTCAACCTAGAGTGTCGAAAAGTATATATTTAATTATATATTTCGACACCTAGTATAATTTGATCAAGTGTTTCTAAGCTTAATAAAGGTAGAGTAGTGATTATTTCGACTCTAGACTTTAATTCTAGAAAATAATCCAAACGCTCCTTTATTTAGGGAAGACTTGACCGAAAGTGTCGAATAATATACATTGAGTTGTATATTTTGATAACTAACATGAGTTCATCATATGTAACTTAACAAAAGTGAAACAATGGTTATTTTGACTCTAGACCAAGATTCTAGGAGGTAAACCAAACGCTCCTTTATTTGAGAAAATTTTACTACAAGTGTCAAAATATATATGAATTATATGTCTTGACAAATAACATGAGTTTATCATGTGTTTATATACGTGACAAAATAGAATAATGATCATTTTGACTCTAGACTATGATCCTAAGAAATGATCCAAACACTCCTTTATTTTGTAGAACTTTACCAAGGATGTCAAAAAATGTATATTGAATCATATATGTTTCGACAATAGATATATGTTCATTGTAACGTGTTTTTGGCATAAATAAAAAAAATTCGAAATTATATATATATTTTGATAAAAATTTCGACCCAATTTTTTTTAATGAATCAATCCTATTGCAAATTTCGAATTCCTACTTCTACGGGAATCATGATAGTTATGAATTGCTAAATCCTAATTACAAAAACATAAAAGATACGAAAAAATTGAAAATTCCCAATTTTGATTATGAACAAAATTGGATGAAATTAAGAGACAAAAGGATTGGAAATCTTATAATAGAGGTTGTTAATCAAGTTGTTGGTGTTGCCCCTTGCTAAATTGGATCGATTATGAGTTTAGAGATTGAATTTTAGTGGATTGGTGTGTGTGTGTTTTTCGTCACAGTAGCAGCAAGGGAACGAGGGTCGAAGATAATAGGGTGTTTGGCTATGAATTTTTACTGTAAGGAGTGTTTGGCGATTCTAAATGGCTGACCCTCTTATCGATAAGGGTGTTGCTCTCCATTACACGGCCGGTCTCCTTAGAGCTAAGGGGGCCGCCCATCTGACGACTGTTTTTCTTAGTTTTTAGATTTTAACTAGTTTTATTTGTATATAATTATTAATATACGATGAAAATACTAGTGATATTATTTGAGATAATTTAGATCTCGAGAAATAACGTTGAAGTTATATAAGAGGTTTTATTCGGCATATTTAATTAACTTTTCGTTAATTAGATAGACTTTAAATATTTCGGATGAGTTATTTAATTTGTCAAGATTTTAGAACGAGAGAGGGTTTAGAGAAAGTAGATGGAATTTGGTTGATATTTTAATCAACCTTTTGTCGATTAAAAATATTTTGATTATTTCGGATGAGATAATCAAGATGACGAGATTTACGGACGAGAGATGATTTAACGAATTAAAGATGCTTTAACTAATCTTTCAGTTTAATTATTTCGGTTGAAATAATCACATTGTTGAGATTTAAAGACGATAAATGATTTTGAAGATTCAACAAGCAATAGACATTTTAGCTTTCCTTTATAAAATTCGTTGAAGCGAATGTCGTGGTTGATGGGAGTTTGTTTTATCCATAGTGTTTGTTTTCATGCCTTTCCGGCGCTTATGCTTTCGACTTTGATAGTGGACATAGCAAGAGCGATTTGCTTTATTGAGGCTCAACATATTAGCCAATATCTAATAAATGTACATAAATCGCTAGTGCTTTCTTAGTCCACATATTTTTCTCGTGTCATCAAGTACTTAGTGCTTTTAAAGGATCGAATGATATTTTAAAACGTTTCACTATAAGAGGTTTTTGGGAACCTCTTAGAAGCATGCCCAAAAGCAAACACTAAATATGATATCGAGCCTACTCGTCGTATAATAATTTACTTATCATATTTCTATACCAACTATTATCCAGCGACTCACCTTCTTCATCTTCCGTGAGTTTAATACTTGTGGACATAGAAGTTTCCTTCTTTGTAAAACAGTATGTTGTGGATTATAATATAGCTACGGGTGCATAGAATAGGACGTAATTAACTTCTCCTTTTTAATTATATTCCTAATGGACTAATCTAATTCTTATTTCTAGTTACGATATCATTTAGTCAAGCATATTTCATTTTTAAGAACTTATTTTGCTATCATATATTATCACATATTTAATCAACACTTAACACACTAAGTTTTAAATATTGTACGTGCTTAAATAATTCTAATAAATAGAGATCGTACATTTGCCTATGATATTTTTGCTTGAATTAGTTACGAGAATAGCATTGCCTCCATTATATGTTTTGAATGTAGACAATTTCTTTTGGTTACCCCGTCATGAATTTAGGGAATTTATAATCTTCAATCTACTCGTTGGGTTCCAAAAATTGTTCACAAGCACATCTACCCAAATGATATAACAATTCAAGCATTTGGTCCCCAATATCTCATGGGTCTGAAATAGTTAGTGCCGAACATCCTTTGCATAAATTTCATTTGATTTGTATGCATAAAAGGTGGACAACTTTCCCATGAAGTATAATTTTGTTGTTGAGAATTATTCCTTATTGTGGAATATACATTAGAGTAGTTTTGTCTATTTTGATCTCTTCTAGGTTGTGGTGTTTTAGACCTAGGACGAGAACTGTTATTTCTTTTTGATGGTGGAGTTTTTGACCTTACTTTGGGTTTGATGAATCCAACTTCAGGTTTTAAAGATGGTTTATAAAAACTTTTTACTTCATCATTACTTGCGACGGGAACTTTAATATTGTTTATAATTATATATTTGGGTTTCGGAATTGAATTTAATTTGACGGATTTTTCTTTAATAGACGGTTCAAGTTCTTGTGATTTTACAAAATTTATTTATTTAGTTCCATTAGTTGATGCTTCGCCCGAATTAAATCCTAGACCCGATTTGTCTCCGGATGGTTTTTGAAGACTTAGCATTTTCTTGAGTGTGTGAGTGATTTTATTAAATTGATTAAGTTAGGCTATTTCCTCCTTAAGTTTTTTGTTTTCATTTTTTATATCTTGACATGTTTTGCACCCTACACTAGTTTCTTTACCTTTTTCTAATTTAGACACTTTTTCTTTTAATTTGAGTAATTCATCTTCTAGCCGAATTTTAGTTGATTTTAATGTCCTATTTTTAAAGAGCACCTTTAGTTCTACTTTGCAAAAAATATGATATGCACTATCTAGATCTAATTCATCTATTGAGGATGCATCATCACTATAAGATTCGATTTCGAAACGTACCTTATTTGATGTTTGAACCACAAGACACGTTTGGTCTTTAGTTCGTTCTTCCTCATTTTCCCCGTTATCACTCCAAGTACCTCCAATGAAAGCCCTTTGATTTTGCTTGCTTAATGTCTTTGGAAATTCTCCGATAAGGTGATTTGGATCTCCGCATCTAAAGCATTTTCTTTCGCTTTTACCATTTTGTCATCTTTACTTGTTTTGAATGACTTTCTTTCATCATGTGGTTGTCTCACAAACCTTCCTCGTCTTTTGAAAAATTTCTTGAAGTCTCTTACGACCATAACATACTTTTCGTCTTCTCTATCGGGGGTCGAGCTTTCTTTATCACTAGATTCCTTTTTAGCCTTCAAGGCAAGAGATCTACTTTGTTCTCTTTTGCCTTTAACCATTTCAGAATCTTTCTTTTTTATCACTTCATATACTTTCAAGTTGCCGATAAGTTCGTCAAGTGAAAGTGATGTCAAATCCTTCGATTCTTCAATAGCCGTGACTTTTGCGTGCCATTTGGGATGAAGTGCCCTAACAAATTTCCTAACATAGTTCTTGCTGGAAAAACCTTCATCAAGTGCTTTTAGACTAGTAATGATAGTGTTAAACCTAGTGAAAGCATTATCTATCGATTCTTCTTCTGGAATCGTAAATTGTTTATATTGTTGAACAAGAAGATCTATTTTGTTATCCTTGACTTAACTATTACCTTGGTGAGTGATTAATAAAGTTTCTCATATTTCTTTTGCGGTTTTACACATAAAAATTCTTTCCTATTCTTAACATGGCAAAGCATTATAAATTACTATTTTAGCTTCATTATTTTTAGCAAGTTTCTTTTTAAGATCATCCATTTGTTTGTCAAATGGTACAATTTCATCCTTTTTTGTTTTGGGATTATTTTGAACGGGAGGAAAATCACCATAGGTAATAACATGCCAAAGATCTAGATATTTTGATTTCACATAAGTTTCGAATCTATTTTTCCAATAAATAAATCCATCACTTTCAAATAGTGGCGGTCTTTGCATACATTGCCCTTCTAAATATTTTTTTAATTCCATAGATCGATTCAAGTTTTAAAATACAATTTATTTTAAAAATCTTGTTTGACCTGGCTTCTGATACCAATTGTGGAAAACTAGAAAGGGGTTGAATAGTTTACCTCTTTTTAATTTAATATATCATTTATTTATAAAAGCTTAGATTTAAATTTATGTGATCTCAATGTACACCCAATATGAATGAATATAGCTAAGAAAATAAATAACAACAAGAAACAATATAAATGTGCAAGTAAAGAGATAAGAGTTAGAAAAATCAAACCACAACACAAGGATTTATAGTGGTTCGGTAACGAAACTCCTCTTCGCCCTACTTCACTCCTCGAGTACCCAACTCGAGAGTTCTCTTCACTATGTCAACAAACTCCCTTTAGGCGGAGAAAACCATACACAAGTAACTTACACCAATTTTTGACACAAAGCCAAATGTCGAGTCCTAATTTAAGCTAGAACCAATCTACCACACTCTTGTATTTTGAGGCCTAAAATATTATCCACACTTTCAAGATATCACTTCACCTAAACACTAACTC
This sequence comes from Tanacetum coccineum, assembly GCA_026074375.1. Lineage (NCBI taxonomy): Eukaryota > Viridiplantae > Streptophyta > Magnoliopsida > Asterales > Asteraceae > Tanacetum > Tanacetum coccineum. The sequence continues at coordinate 19,993 of BQNB010024286.1, forward strand.
GATCACTTCGATCTAACTATTACACACAATCACACAAGATACAAATGAATTACAAGATACAACATAATCGTAACTATGTTACGTGAACACCAACTAAGCTATAATACTTCTTGACTTGATGATAAGAAGTATTCTTCTCTTTCACTTGAAGATCTAAGCTTGAATCACTTGGAAACAAATGCTTAAGATTAAATGATCAAAGGATTGTAAGAGATATGTAAACTGATTTTGAACAGAAAGAAAGTGAGTGCAAAAGGTGAAAAAATCTGTAGGAAACAGTCCACTATTTATAGGCAAAGTTGGGAGCGTTTTTACCTGGCTGGCCCCCTTAGCTTTATGGCCGGCCCCCTTATCACTAAGGGGGCCGCCCTTACCTATAAGGGGGGCGCCCATAGCTGGCGCTCCCATATTTTTCTTTTTCAGTGGAGGTGTTTCCTGGATTAGTTTTATCTATTTTTAGGTGGAAAATTTGAATTCAAAATATTTATTTTGAATAAAACATTTCTTGTAAATACCAAAAATGTTTTGTATAAGTTTTAAAAATGTTTGTTACATTTTATAAAAATGTAAGGTTTAGAAAAAAATAAATTCCTTTGATTACAAATAAATTAAGCATTTATTTATTCTTACGTTTAAGTGATTAATTTTCAAAATGAAAATTTACGACTAACTACTTGTTTACCTTTAATTTTACATAGAGCGTTTTTACATTTTGTGATTATCAAAACATAGAGAAGTCGAAAAATATCAATAACTTTTTAGGCATTATTTCTATCAACAAAATTGCCAATCAAGCGTGACGCAATATGAAGAGTGTTTATATTAGTTCTACACTAACTATACATATAGTATCAAAGCGTATCACAACAATACAAACCTAAGCATAATATTCACATCTATTCATGACACGAACATAATCAAAAACTGTATAAGAAACACGACATGCAATTATCTACATAATGCAAGTGTAAATATAAAGCGATAAATGCGAGTATAAATGTAAAGAGATGAGTAAAAGGAAATGCAAACCCGACACGGTGATTTATAGTGGTTCGGTCACGAAGCTCCTCTTTGCCCTACTCCACTCCTCGAGTACCCAACTCGAGAGTTACTTCACTAGTCAACAAGCTCCCTTTAGGCGGAGAAAACCGTACACAAGTAGCTTACACCAATTTCCGACACTAAGCCAAATGTCGAGTTCTAATCTTAGCTAGAACCGATCTACCACACGCTTGTATTTTAAGGCCTATAATATTAACCACCCTTACAAGTATTTACCTCACTTAAATACTATCACAATCAACTCGATCTAACTATTACACACGATCACAAAAGATATGAACGAATTACAACATACAACACAATCATAACTACGTTACGTAAACACAACCTAAACTATAATACTTTGTATCTTAGCGATTACGAGTATTCTTCTCTTGCACTTGGAGGAGTAAGATTGAATCACTTAGAAATAAATGCTTATGATTAAATGATCAAAGATTTTTAGAATATGTGTGGGATGTATAAACTGATTTGGGACAGAAAGAAAATAGGTGCAAAAGGTGAAAAAAGTCTGTGAGAATAGTCTACTATTTACAAGCAAGACTAAGAGCCATTTTACATCGTCGGCCTCCTTAGCTCTCCTGCTGGCCCCCTTATCACTAAGGGGGCCGCCCATACCTATAAGGGGGCCGCCCATAGTAGGACGCTCCCAATTTTATCTTTTCCAGGGGTGGTGTTTTCTAGAGTACTTTTATACATTTTGAGGGGGAATATTTGAATTCAAAATATTCATTTTGTATAAGTTTAAAAAATGTTTGTTACATTTTATAAAAAATGTAAGGTTTAAAAAAATTAAATTCCTTTTATCATTAAATAAATTAAGCATTTATTTATTCATACATTTAAGTGATTTACGTTGGGTGCAAACATAGTTGAAGCGGACTTGAGACGTCGAGAGATGTTGTAGTATGAATACTTTGATGATTTGTGATTACGAGTAACTTGAGCACTTTACGTTATGTGTTATAAGTTACATGTTTGTCATCACCAAAACACAAAGAGAATGTATAGATTAAATATCGTAATATTTCTACCAACAGGAGTGTCAGCTTGGGGGGAAGTTTTTTGACGAGCAGACTTTGAAGAGGAGGCTCCTTGCACCAATTTTCGCTTGACGGGCGGCCTCGCAGATCTACCCCTTATCCTACACTTCCTTTCCTTGATCCTCCCAGCCACACTTACCGTATGAATTACAAGCTTCTCTTGATGAGGAGAGCCCCCCGAGTCAGCTGTGTTCTCCACAAGCTGCTTCGTAGTCTTCGCTACGGTGATAGGAGGCTCCGTGTTGATCGAAGTTGAAGGCGAATCGGTGCCAGCCTCCAAAGACGGTTCCTTCGGAAGAAAAGAGAGGTCCTCATCAGTGTTAGCGTACATGAAGTTCCTGAAAGACATTTCTGAAAAAAGAAAGAATAAATCATATATATCAGTGAAAAAGAAGAGACCAGATAAGAGATTCGGAAGACAAACACCCTTTTCGCCGACAATAATCGCAGGTCAATGTTGGTCGTGCTCCCACGAAGGTTTAAGACCAGCCATGAAAAGAATGGGATCAGGAAAGACACGGACACTCGTGGGATACCTACCAAGACGTTGGAACTTGGGATTTTCCTCAATTTGAGGAGGAAGTTTGTCTTTGTAGGATTTTGAATCCCACCTGTTATCTTTGGAAAGAAGTTACGAGTATTTAGCAGGAACAACAGAGCTTTAAAAAAAAGAAAAATCAACCCTTCCAACCCTCAATGCGAGTGATGACTTTTGGAAAAAGGTAAGGAATGTGTTTCTCGGGTCTTTTAGCAAAGGTTAACCACTTGCCACCAGGAAACAGATTAAAAGAACCCTGGAAGAGCTCAATAGAAGGCTCACAACCATACGCTTTGCACATAACGGCAAAGGTAGTGAGTTTGGCACACCTAAAGGGGTTGTGTCTAGAGATATGAATGTGGAAATACTAGAGGACTTCACAGAAAAACTTGGTAAGGGGCAGCCTAAGGTTTGCAAGGGTGAACGGATAAGTGTACAACCCAACGTATTCGTCAGGAGCATCAAAGATAGTATGGTTAGATTTAGGAAGTATGACGTTGTATTCAGAGGGAATGGCGTAGAGTTCGAGGAAGTCGATAAACTCTTCCCTTGTAAGCTCGTAGGTTTGAGTACAAATGGCATCCTTGGAACTCATAGTGAAAGAAAGAAGAGTGAAAATCTTACCTTTTAGATGATCGAGTAGAATGCGCAGAGAAAATGTGTGAAGATAAAAGAGACGGTAAATGAAAAAAAGGGTTTTTTAATGAAGAATTTATGATTAAGTGAGAGACTCTTCACAACCGTCCACCTGTAGGGATGCAATACCCTTATCCGGATTTCAAATAGGAGTAAAAACTGGGATGTGATAATCACGATAACCTAGGCCGACTCTTAGGTGTTTAACACTTAAAACATAATTAACCCCTCGCCAAGTAGGATTAGCATTTAATGCATGTAGCACGCGAATGATAGGTCTTTGATATGGCCTTCGATATGTGTTATGTTGAAGTTAATGTATCCATAGATGTATACATTACATTTGACTGGGGGGCTTGATGACGTACCCTCCTCTCCGGCCCAAAGGCCTTCCCTTCAAGCTTGTATGAGATCAACTCCCAAACATGCCTAGACACCTTCGAATAGTTTTTAGTAGCGTAAAACCATCTTCTCGATGGTTACCAGTATAGGAACCCACACCCTTCGCGATACGGTCTTTGACAAAACTAGGGCAAAGGTCAGACTTGGTTAAATCAAAACCGACATTCTCCCTCTCTACCAAAGCTTTCCTGCCAAGGTAGAGATCATGGTACACAGTTCCTAGAATCACCCCTTTAATCGTAGGACACCCCCATGATCACCGATTATTGTGTTAAGCCTTGTTCCATCCTATTTCTCTACCTATAAATAGATGTCAAGGTCTTCAGGTATGTTCTATGCTTTTCATACACACTTACTCACTTTACATACATTCATTTTTCCTAAAAGCACATGCTTACTCTCACGCCGGAGGTGATTCACAAGGACACCCCCTGTGCCTCACTTAACGTAGTGTTTCCATTTATGTTTTCACATGTTATACGAGACTTGGTAATCGAGCATTCACCCTAAGAAATCTTTGATCCCCATCAAAGCCTGATCGTGCGTATATTTGCACAATCATTTGTGAATTATGATTTTTGAGTTATGATTTGTGATGTTATATATGTTTTGAGTTGTGAATTGTGATTTGTTATGGTTTGTTTGATGTTTTATAACTTGAAAAGTTTTCTGAACTTCCTTATGGAAGGTAAAGAGGTGTGTTTTAAAGTTACAAGGGTTTGTTTTGAAAAATAGCGAACGCGGGATAAAACATTAAATGTGGTTTGGAAACATTCTCACATCCGCATTTAATAAAAGTTATCAAAACTCTTTTTGACACCTTGAATAGTGGGAAGCCGTCTTCTTACTGTTAAAGTAGGTGAGAGAGTGGGTGAGCTCATGTTATCGTGTGAATATTCCTCGGTGTGAACATGAAACACTGCCCATTAGGGTGGAGTCGGTATGGACGAAAGGAGGGAATCTGCCCTGGCTGGATAATCGAGGTAGTAATGGTAGGTGCGGTCTAAGTGGGTGGTTTAGGTGGGTCCTAAGCAAATAGTGACTCATCTTCCTCTGTCAAATCGACCTCGAAAGTATCCTCCTATGGGGGATCCTCCTCTAAGGATTCATCTGGGCCATGCTCAGCCTCCTGAGGGTCCTCCGCAAAAGGCTCAGTCTTAGTGTCCAAAGCTAGGACATAGTCTAGCGAAGCCAAAACGTAGTCAGACGATGGTGGTGTAAGTGCAGCAGGCGAGGCGGTATCCTTGGCCTCTGAGTCCTATAAGATGACGTAGGAGAGAGACGAGTCGGTGCTCTCATCGTCAGAATCCGAAGAATTGGTGATGTAAGAGGTTGACTTACTATTGTGACAATTTTAAAATTTTTATAAAGCATTATTTATATAAAGCAAGTGTAAACGTATGCATAAAGTAAGTGTGAATGTATAATGAGTATGCGCGCGGAATGTTATGATAAATGTCATGATGCAATGGTTATAGTCTAGGCCTAATAATGCAACCTAGTTCTCTATAACGTTGGCTCTAGATACCAATTTGTCACACCCTCAAAATATCGCAGAGTAAAGGTAACCGAGGACGTAATTGCATAGCACAAGAAACACAAGAATATAAAGAACGGTCTTTAATGAGTCATTTTGAAAAGGCATTCATTCGATGCATTTAGATTAAAACAAGTTTCACAAAATACACTTTATAGTTTCAACACTTAATAAAAATAATGTTTGGAAGGTAATCAAATAAATGAAATTTATGAAGGAAATCTCCATGTGATGCAACCGCGAGGAATGAATCTAACAAATGAGATTCCATGATGCTAGCCAAGCTGTTTTTAATTTATTGACTTGAGAAAATACATGCTAAAACATCAACATAAAGTTTGTGAGATCTTAAGTTTAAATAAGTTTAAGTGTGGACCACAAGATTTTCAAGTGTATATGACCATTATAACAAATACAATATCACAAAAAAAGTATTACTAATGCACTAAGCTCATGACACCGAAGCCTTAACCAAAGTTCAAGTTGTTACAAGTTTGCCCCGCTAGGTGCTTTGCCATACACCTAAAGTTCCTCAAATGAAATGCACCCGTTTGACCAGTAGCACAATGTTGTATACCCGGACGGGGGTTGTCAACCTCAATAGATCTACTCAAAGAATTTATGCTCACACAAAGTAATTAACGGTTCATGATAATGGGGACTTTATGGCAATAGGGTACTTAGGCATTTCGTAAAACTTTAAAGTACTTATGTCAGTAAGTAAAATCAAGCAATGTATTCTCACACCAAGTATTTCAAAACAAGTAAAACCGGGGCTATGAAACTGACCTTAAGCAAATAAGTGATTTCATAGTAGTACGAGTTCAAAAGTGGCAAAGTATCCTAACCGCAACCTAATTTAAAAATAAGGTGCTTTAGGTTTACAAATGAAGTGAACTATATACATATGAATTTTATAAACTTTTTATCACCCTTATATACTTGTGTCTAAGGTTTATCGAATTCCAAAATGTGATTTAAATCAATTTTACTAAGTAATTAAACTTAGAAAATCAAATTAGCTTTTTGTAGACAGTTGTACATCCAACTTCTCGGGATCATAACTCATTCATTTTCTACTAAAATAAGTCCATTTCAAAGCCTAGATTGAAGGTTTTTGAGTTTTCTTTCCAAAAATGTAAGTCTTACATTCTGACTCAAAGTTTAAAGTGTCTAAAAGTGCTAAACAACACATAAAGGTCAAAGCTAGGAATTTCCAAAAAGTTTCACCCAACTTGTTTTAGTCATAACTCTTTCAATACTTAACTTTTAGTTGGTTCAATTTGCTGAGTTTAAGTCTAAGTCTTAACAAAAGGCTTAGCTTCCTAAACTAATCTTAAGGTGCTCAAAAACACGTATCATGTTCAGTGTGCAAATTTGGACACACTTTGTCTTGCACAAAATGTTTTAAATACTAATAAATTTCCTACATTCATGAAATTCATAATGGGAATTCCTAAGACATAATACTCAGATGTAAGCCAAGAAATGTATCTTGAGTGTTCTTTAAAGTAGTGAAATCATGTGTACAAGTCGACCCAAAAATTTACCTGAATTAGGGCTTTACACAACAAGTATATCATGGTTATATGAAAACAAGTATGAAATTATTATAGTGAATAAAAATCATGTAAATGAAATGATTACAATGAGATGGTGATGATTTGAGAACCAAAGTGTGCACTAATTGCCCAAAACCAACTAGAAAACCTTAGTTTTAAGTAACCAAACCCTAACTCTTGTAACTCTTAACCCAAAACTTGACTAATCCTTGCTCTTGGATCCTTATGGATGCCAAAACTAGAGAGAAAGAAGCGTGTGATATATGTTTGAATGGTAGTGAATGAGGTGAGGCAGGTATGCTTCCTTTTATAACAAAATGAAATAATAAGGTCCTAAAGTAGTTCTTGAGCTTAATAGTGATTTACTAGCCAAAAATGTAACATAAACTGTGCATTTGGGGGGAGTATGGGCTACTTAAGAAGCAAGAATGGAGGGGGATGGCTTAAGGTGATGGGATAATACACATAGGAGGGAGTTTAACATGGATTAGGGTATTTATGTTAACTAAACACAAAAAACATGGTAGACATTAGAAGTGGTTGGTATGATAAGGGAGGAGGGGGCTCAAATGGTGGCGAGGGGGTGGATCTTCTAAATTTTGTAATATTTAGTATAAGTATGTATATGTGTAAAAAGGCGGTGAAATATAGTGCATGCATGCATGAAATGCAATACTTGAATGAATTACGTAAAACTTGTAAAATCGTATGCAAATGATTTATAAAATATGTTCATAAGTATGATAATGTACCAAATACAACTAGACTAAACTTAGTCTAAAGTCGGGATACGTTCAAAGATGTTTTTCATAGTACGCGAGATAACCCCACGGGTTATGTTGTAAATCAAATACATACGTGTTCAAAGTAAATTGTTCAAGTTTATAAGTAAAGGCAAACCTAAAATTTTAGGTTGTCACATTATCCCATCTACCTCAGATTCTCAAAACTAAACAAACCCTTTTCATCTCTTAATCAACTCCATATACCATGAACAAATTTATAAACCATCTCCATCGATCAACCCGCATGCTGCCAATTCTTCAAGACCAAATAACCCGAGTGGATTCTTTCCATTTGTACGATTCTTGAGTCTAAAGATTTCCAGGTTTTGAATCGTGGATTTTGTTGGTGATGGGTTTTTTTAGGGTGTGTTTCTATGGATCTGTAATACTGTGGTTGATAACCACAATTGTTGTCGTCAGAGTTGTAGTCACCAGAGGGATACTAGTGGATTGAAAGTGAATGATTTTTCTAGTTTTTCTTGTTGTTGTTGTTGTTGTTTAAATCTTGATTTGAGATTTGGTATTGAGATACTTGTTTTTTTCTCATATCTTGTTATGGGTTTTTTGTGATGAGGTTTTTGTTGTTGGTGTACTGGTTTTAGGTTATTGATAAGTGATGTGAGGTGTTTATGAAGAGGATGTGATATGGGTTGAAGTGGATATGGGTTTTTATTGTTTGATTTTGTGTGAGAATAAGGGGTTTTATTTGTTTGTGTTGGATGAGTGTTATGGGAGTTTTTGATTTTTTGAGTTAGATTTGAGGGATTACAAGGATTGTTTAGTGTGACGCGGGGTTTGTGTATGAAGATGATAGTTTTTTGTATGTGAATATGTGATGTAGTGAATTGATGAGGTGTCATTTAATACACTTTTGGGGTCATTTAACCCCTTAAATCATGCAAATATCTCTAAAATATGTGCTTAAGCATTTCTTTTTGTGTTTTTAGCATTTGAATGGCATTTGGAGAAAATATACGTGACTTGGGCTCTTTCGGAGAAGAAACGGACAGGATTACAACTCTACACCAAAGTCGATGAAGAAAATGCATACAATGGCTGGAGACGGCGTCAAAAATACTAGCGACGCCGTCAGGATAAAAGCAACGGTGTCAAGATATTTGAGATGGCGTCAGAACGTAACCGACTTATGGAAGCCCTAGAAGATTCGGCGAAGCGACGGCTTCAGGATTATAAAGCGACGTCGTCGCGACCTATTTTCTATATATACAAACTCAGAATTAGGGTTTTAAAGTGTGGAACTTGTGGGATACGATAGTCATACTTAGGGTTCGAGTTGTAGCAGCTTTTAGGTCGTTTTTAGGGTTTTCAAAACCCTTTGTAACCTCCTATTACTCCATGTTTTAATCAAGTGAAGTTCTTTATCCTTTAATCTTTCAATATGTCTTATTCTTTGATTAATTATTGTTCTTCGCTTCTTCTTAACATGCTAGGCTAGATCTTAGTGTGTTTGCTTATGATTGCTTGTGAATTAGTTTGTAGATCCTTTTAATATTGCTTATTGTTGATGGATGTGCGCGTTAGTCTCTAGAAAACTAGCCATAAAATAATACATTGGCATAGACGTCTAGGGAAACATGATTGTATAGAAAGGATTCCATCAGTAACAGTCTTCATACTACCTTATCCATCTATGGATGATCACCTTTTAAGTGTTTTAATGCACGTAATGTACTCTTAGGGGCCTTGTAATAGTCTTCATACTACCTTACTTGTGCGTTGCCTTAACGGAATATTACGTAGACGGCGGGTTCGTGTAATTCGTTCATGATTTAGGAAATACTTACACATCGCATCACAAGTGTGACAAAGTAATAGAATTAGGAGAAGCAAACTAAGGATCATGCATGATTAAGTAAACACATTTATTTACCTATATGAGTTTCCATAGTAGTTTAGATTTAATTATAGTTGAATTAGTTTAAAACCAAAACCCACTTCAAACCAAGAATTTACCTGCTTTCATAAAAATATAAAATACAAAAATAATCTTCTTTCAATCCCTAAGACCTTAGTTACGTTTAGTTCGAGCCTTCCCAACCTATTACCTTAGAGAACGATAACAACCCCCAAGTCTTACCTCACTACACTACAACGGTTAGGTACTCTGCCTAGGGAGTTGTAAAACTTCTTTGTGAGTTCGCAACACCCACATCAAGTTTTTGGTGCCGCTGCATGGGGAATAATTCGGTTTTGAATTTAATTTAGCTTAGGTCTACTCGTTTGATTCCTATAAAGTGAGATTTTAATTTCATGTCAATTAGCTTTCTTGTAGTCTATCTTTTCTTTGTTCCCTTTGTTTCGTAAATCTTTTCGTTGACCGCCATAGGAGACGAAAATCCTATCCGTACCTTAGGAGATTATTCCAGACCAAGCCACGAGGGCTATCGAAACACCATTGAACTCCCCGATGGGAACAATATGGTGCCTCTGCGATCTGACACCATCCGGTTGGTGCAAAACAGATGCTTATTCCACGGACTTTGGTCCGAGGATCTAAACCAACATCTTAAGGATTTTCTAAAACTTGTGGCTTACTTGACCTTGATGTTTCAAATAGGGAAAGGACGCGCCTGCGTTTGTTTTAAATTTCCCTTCGTGATCAAGCTAGCAATTGGCTTGAACATCTACCCGCGGGATCCATCTCCACTTGGGAAGATCTCACTACTCGTTTCCTTGCTCAATTCTTTCCACCGGGAAGAACTTCTAAACTCTGAAATAACATCTTGATGTTCCAACAACATCAAGGTGAATCTCTCTCTGAAGCATAGACTCGTTTCAAGGACTTACTCCAAAAATTCCCTTATCATGGCATTGATCTTTGGCTCCAAGTTTAAATCTTTTATGACCATGTCAATCCCACCACAAGACGAACCATCGACCAATCGGCCAGAGGCAAGCTTCGTGACAAGAACGCCGAATAATCCTGGGCACAATTAGAGGACCTCGCCCTCTATGACAATGAAAGTTGGAATGACCTAAGAGACTTTGCTAAACCGGTCAAGGCAATCTCTTTGCCTCAAGATGTCCCGAGTACATTCGACCGTCGTCTCATCGAGCTTGAAAATCAGGTTCAACGCTTAATAGAATCTCATCTCGCTCCTAAATCATCCGTTCAAGTGAATAAAATTGCTTCTTCATGCGAGATTTGTAGTGGTCCTCATGACACTCAATATTGCATGGAAAATCCCAAGTAAGCTTTTGTCGATTATGCATCATCGTGTACCGATGAAGCGGGAGGCAAGTGGTTCACTTTTAAACCCTAGCAAAATAACCTTGGTGACACCTATAATCTGTCATGGAAAAGTCACCCAAACCTTAGGTGGAGACAACCTCAAAATTCTCAAACAATTTTTCAAACCTACCTAATCATTCTCAACCCAGTGGTTCGTTCCCGATCTGCCCCTTTAACAACAACCCTCATAATTTTAATAATCAATCATATCTCGAAGGGTTGGTGTCTAATTTTATGGCATCTCAAGACGCTAGATTGACTAAGCTTAAATTCGATTTCAAACAACAACAAAGCGAGATGACCAATAAAATTGACACATTCTTGACGGCCATCAATGATCGAATGGCGAGAGCACTCCCAAGTGATACGGTCAAGAACCCAAAACTGAATGTTAACTCCATCTTTTTGGTTTTGTCTGCTCGTTCTTACCTAATGGAAGACCCCCAATGCTCATATCATATCTACAATTCGATCAATGCTATTAAAATGTGTTCCAGACAAACATATGATTTTCAAAATGACCAATCAAAAGTTAAAACATTAATGGTCAATGAAATTGGAACATTAAAATCAAAAGAACCCGAACAAACTTTAGAAGATAAATTTAAGGATTTTCATCTTAACTTACCGGTTCTTGAAGTCCTAACTCAAGCCCTAATGTATAACGATATTCTTGATAAATATGTGAAGAGTTTAGAGCTAGGTAAAAATGGGTTCGCGAAATGCCATAGAAAATGAAGGATCCCGGATTATTCACCTTGCCTTGTAGACTAGGGGACTCCAATCCTTTTGATACCTTAGCTGATTTAGGGTTTTGTGTGAATTTAATCACATTATATCTCTTCAAAAAGCTTAAAATCATATTACTAGAAGAGACCAATCATGTTTTTGGGTTAGCTGATGGAACTAAGTCATATCCCGTAGGAATTGTCAAAAATGTAGAAGTTCACATAGGAAGATTAAAACTCTTAGAAGAATTCTATGTTATAGACATGAAAAAAGACCCCGCAACCCCCTTACTCGTAGGAAAAGGATTCTTAGTGACCGTTAGTGCCATGATAGATTGCAAAAAAGCCAAAATAGTGGTAGGAGAAGGAGTTACTAGGTCAGTATTCGGAGTAAAAGAAATCGACCTAGATGATGAAAAAATACCCTGTTGGACCACCCTAGGAAAATGAGAGTCCTATGGACCACGACCTAGCACGAATGGTATAGGTGCCCAACCCTCTTTTTATGCTAGAAAATACTTCATGGATTACCATTTGCCCGGAGAATAGGAAATTGCTAGAGATGCCAAACTCAACCCCTTTAGAAAGATGGTAGAATTCCTGGGCGCTATACCTATCAATCTTAAAGGAAATATGTGGGAGTCGGAAGAGTTGATAGAAAAGAAAATAGATTGGAATAAGCCACCAAAAAGAGGAGATGTTACGTGACACATTAGGATTGAATTGATTGACCCCGACGGAGAGAAATTCAAAAAGACCCTCAATCAATCCCCACCACTAGGAGATTGTCCGAAAAATATAATCCAAGCGACATCATCGACTTTGATAACCTTCATGATTTCTAGTAATTGACTCCGAGTCTAGCTACAAGACTCGTTAAATAAACAAAAGCGCTTATTGGGAGGCAACCCAATCTTTTATTTTCATGCATTTTAGGAGTGTCTTGTGTGTCTGTTTTGAGTCATATGATTGTGTTAATTATTTTTGTGGTTCATGTAGTAAATTTTGCAGGAGATAACTAATAGGATTTGCGTGCAAAAAAATCTCCAAGAAACAAAAAAAAATTGTTTACAAACGTTGGAGCAGCGTCAGGATTTTCCTGACGGCGTCGCCAGTCTAGCTACAGTAACTTCGTATTTTTTTATTTTTGAAAAATTAATCTTGTATAATTTCCAAAAATTGTTTTTTTCTAAAACTTACAGAAAACCACGATTACATTAACACATTCATCATATCTTTACTGCTTTCATAGTGTCTAAACCCTAAATCATTAAGTTGCATATTATCATTCCGCCAAATTTTACGCTAGGTATAGTTGTTTCTTGTCTTTGATTTGTAGGATATATTTGATGAGAAGAAGCCAGGGAGTTCTTAGAAGTTTCATGTGGACAATTCTTGGATAATGATTTAGCCGGGATCATTTGTTTCTTCTCCATTATTGAGCAAAACCAGGAGAGTACTTGCCTTTTCCTTTTCCCTTTATTCGTTTTACAGGTACTTTTAAGAACATTATAATGTTCAAAATAAGTGTAGGGGAAATAAGCTTTAGAAACCTATTCTTTATTTGCCTTTATTTTGTCCCTTAAAAAGATTAGTAATTACTAAAAAGGTAGCGTAGACCTAATTTTTTGACCCAAATTTAATTTTTTTATGGCACATACCGACGAAAACTAAGTGTTATTAACGTCTCATGGAGAGGAGTTATATGACTAGCACAAAAACCCTGCCACTCAAAAATTACACCTCAAAAATGTGAAATTCGCCTTTAGATCTTTAGGAAATAATTTTTACCTTTAGCTTTCTCGAGTTAAGGATTTGAGCAATCGCATGTGTCGCTTTCATGGATTTGTTTGTGCATATTTGGTTTTGTCGCCTTTTCTGGAGCATTGGTATCGGTTTAAAATTATATGAGAGTGTACCGGTAGTATATTAAATTCTAGAACTTGCTTTTGTGATTCATCCTGAGATCGCATTCGTATGATTAGGATGTGCTAAATGATAAGATGCACTAGGATAAACCCTGTTTTAAACTTGTATTTGTTATGATGGTCTCTCTGATCATATAACTATCCCCATACCTTTTCTATGCACTCATTTTTAGTGAAAGATACCACTAGTACCCCTTAGAGCCTATCCTTTTCGCGATTCTCATGATTTTCTAGTGGATTCCGAATTATTAATGAAGAGCATTGTTTACACACACACACCAAATGTTACACCCAAATCGCCTTAGCCTTTCTTGTATGTACTCACCTTTAGTACATTATTGGTATCACCTTTGTAAACCCAGTTAGTTATTTGCTTGTGTACGTGGTTGCTAAGTCGAGTCTTTTTATTAGTGTATATAGTCTTGGGACGATTGGGAATCATGATAGTTTTTATTCTATGGAGAAATGGGGAAGAAGTCAATTAATACCCCCATACGTGCTTTATACACTCCATGTTTGTTGATCTTTTCAATTTGGGTCATTAGATTAGTTAATGTCATTGAGTATCAAAAACTCAAGTGTAAGGTGTAGGGGTGTATCTATAAACCCGGGTTATGTATTATTATGTTTAAACAAATGGCAGGGTAAAAGTGTATGGAAAAAAATATATATATTAAAAAAGAGAAAAAAAATTATGAAAAAGAAAAGAAAAAATGTATGGGCTGCCATTTTGTTTATGTTTATGTTTATATGTCAAAGAAAGAGTCAGAAGAGAAAAAGAAAATGTTTGATGTAGAGTTTTGTATATCTTAGTCCTAGTGTGGTCAAGTCTTGGCTTAGCAACGCCTTCGCATGTATTCTTGTATATTAATTAACTCACCACTACCCAAATCCACCCCAAATTCACCAATATATATTCCATCCGTTTTCGTTTCCGTTTAACTTACACCCATACATCATAACCCTTTAAAGACCTCTTTGATAGTAATTCCTAGGTGCTTACGTCATAGTGGTGGAGGTTTGATCCTTTATCAAGCTTATGCTAATTAATATGCTATGACAGGTAATGAGTGTTAATTTTATGTTTCCCATATTGTTATAATTCATTATACACCCGAGAAAAAGAGAGAATCCAAACACTTATTGTGAGGTGCTAGTATATAATTTCTGTGCTTTTAATTACGAGGTCTAGAAGGTTGTGTCATGAATTATCTTTGAAGAGTAAGTTAAATGCCCTCGATATTGCTATTGTCTAGGTAAAAAAGCCCATTTGCTTGAGGACAAGCAAATCCTAAGTGTAGGGGTATTTGATGAGGTATCATTTTATACACTTTTTCAGGGTCATTTAACCCCTTAATTCATGCAAATATCTCTAAAATACGTGCTTAATCATTTCTTTATGTGTTTTTAGCACTTGGATGCAATTTGGAGAAAATACACGTGACTTGGGCTCATTTTGAGAAGAAACGGACAAGATCACAACTATACACCAAAGTCGATGAAGAAAATACGTATAGTGCCTGGAGAAGGCGTCAGAAATACTGGCGACGCCGTCAGGATAAGAAAGCGACGGTGTCAAGATATTTGAGACGGCGTCAGAACGTAACCAACTTATAAAAGCCCTAGAAGATTCGGCGAAGCGATGACGTCAGGATTATAAAACGACATCGTCGTGACCTATTTTCTATATATACAAACTCAGAATTAGGGTTTTAAAGTGTGGAACTTATAGGATACGATAGTCATACTTAGGGTTCGAGTTGTAGAAGCTTTTAGGGTTCTCAAAACCCTTTGTAACCTCTTATTACTCCATGTTTTAATCAAGTGAAGTTCTTTATCCTTTAATCTTTTAATATGTCTTATTGTTTGATTAAATATTGTTCTTCGCTTCTTCTTAACATGCTAGGCTAGATTTTATTATGTTTGCTTATGATTGCATGTGAATTAGTTTGTAGATCCTTTTAATATTGTTTCTTGTTGATGGATGTGCTCGTTAGGCTCTAGAAAACTAGCCATAAAATATTACGTTCGCATAGACGTCTAGGGAAACGTGATTGTGTAGAAAGCATTCTATCGGTAATAGTCTTCATACTACCTTACCCATCTATGGATGATCACATTTTAAGTGTTTTCATGCACATAATGTACTCTTATGGGCCTTGTAATAGTCTTCATACTACCTTACTTGTGCGTTGTCTTAACGGAATATTACGTAGATGGAGGATTTGTGTAATTTGTTCACGACTTAGGAAATACTTACACATCGCATCACAAGTGTAACAAAGCAATCGAATTAGGAGAAGCAAACTAAGGATCATGCATGATTTAGTAAACATATTTATTCACCTATACGAGTTTCCACAGTAGTTTAGATTTAATTATAGTTTAATTAGTTAAAAACCAAAACCCCTTCAAACAAAGAATTAACCTGCTTTCATAAAAATATAAAATACAAAAATAATATTCTTTCAATCCCTAAGACCTTAGTTACGTTTAGTTCGAGCCTTCCCAACCTATTCCCCTAGAGAACGATAACAATACAATGGTTAGGTACTCTGCCTAGGGAGTTGTAAAACTTCTTTGTAAGTTCGCAACACTCACATCATGAATATGTGATTTTTGACATGTGTGGTTACTGGGTTATGATTTGTAGTGTTGTTGTGTGGGTTATGACAGATTTTTGTTCTGGTTGTGAATAAGTGATTAGGTTTTTGGTTTTTGGATTATGACGTGAAGGGATGATTGATTTGGGATGTGTATTTGTAGATTTTGTAAAGGTGACAATGATGTTTTGATGAAGATGAAATGTACATGTATTAAAGCAAAAGATAAAAGTGGGTAAAATGTTATAATATGTGTGGACGAAGATGAAGAATAAGGGAATTTTTGTCAATTCAAAGTAGAAAAAAAAGGTACAAAAGGAATCTGTGTACACGTGTCAACATATTGGAAAAGTCGCATGAGCTGCATAAGTCGCTTAAAATTATTG
Source organism: Tanacetum coccineum (assembly GCA_026074375.1). Classification (NCBI taxonomy): domain Eukaryota; kingdom Viridiplantae; phylum Streptophyta; class Magnoliopsida; order Asterales; family Asteraceae; genus Tanacetum; species Tanacetum coccineum. Next base: position 36,456 of record BQNB010024286.1, read on the forward strand.
GGACAAATGAGGAAGACATCAATTTTGTGGGGCAATCATTTAATCAAGGTTCTCAACTTGGGGAATTTCAAGAAATGACCTATTTTTTATATATTATACTATATACTAAAAGTCCTAAAAGCTGCATCTCATATATGTACAGTACCCTCTCACATATGAACAGTAACCACAATATTTTAATCTAGGTATATTTATTTTTTAATCCCCCATCCATAGTCTTATGAAGCATTATAGAACAATAAACCATCAGACTACCATATGTCTCCTAAGAGAGGATACGTGTCCTTATTATGAAACCCAATAAGAAAAAGGCAGGAACAGTGATTTCAAACACACACACAAATCTAAAAAATTTCGGCTACGTTAGAGTATTGTTGCATTGAAGATAGGGTTATAATTTTGTGAGTTCTTCTTCAATTAGACTTTCTTTAATCAAGATAGATGTAAGTTTTCATTTTTCTAAACTTTTTTTGGTTAGGTGTAATCTATAATTTTAGGGGGTTGTGGTAGTTTTTGTTAATTAATTTTCGGGTTAAGATTAGGGTTTTGTGAGATGCACATGGATTTTGGGGGTATTGGTTTGGATTCGTTTGTTTTGATAAAGATAGTGTTTTGGGATTTAAGATCCTCAATTTATTTTGTAAGTTTGTGAACCTTAATTTCATGATGAGTGTTTAGTTTTGTGGGTTTAAACCCTACCTTATTTAACTGAATTTTTTAAATCTTGATTCTGTGTATTCGTGTTTTAGGTTCAGCGTATGGTGGTAAACAGGGATCCTAAATTTATCAGCTTTGTTAAGGTAATTATTTTTTTTATCTTTTATTTTGGGAATATGATTAATGGTTGTATTCAACTTGGATATGTGATGTGGTACAGGTTTTTTAAATTCAGAAGGCGGGTAGTAGAAGCTAAATTTTTAGAGGTACTATTTTTTAGGAAGAGTAATTTGTAGTCGTAATAGGAGGCAATTATATACATCAAATAAATAGCTGCATTTAGTATTGATTTAATGTTTTGCAAGTTTCTGAAGTTTGCCACACAATGGATTACACTCGGCTAACTTATAATAAACAAGGTCGTGTCACCTTTTCTGGCTTACGTATGCGTCTTTAGCGTCAAGCGTCTCCCTGCTAAAAATGAAGCTCAAGTCTACAAACTCTGGGCTTCAAGTACCCGCTTTCAAATTGGCGATTTTCTATGTATTGTTTTTTTCTTTGCTAAAATATAATGTGTAATCTCCATTACTTGCTACATTGAGTTTAAACGCGGAAAGATGGCCTAATGGGTCAAAATGGGTGGGATGTTGTCACAAAGAAAACTAAAAAATTAATTGTTTATGTTCATATATCAAATCAATACTTGCCACGTGAGGTGTTTATGAGGGGTGCGTTTCACCAAATTATGAACGCCCAACGTTGTGTTATTGTAACCGTTGTCAATTGCATTGCACATTCCAAAACATGGCGGTCTGCATTGAAAGAGAATGACGGTCTGCTGGTAGCTAAGAACCATTTCCATTTGTTTTTATAAAACTTAGGATTTATGTAGTTTACAAAGGATACGTGAGCATTTTTATCATGTCAGGTTCTATGTTCTATTTTCAATGTATCATACGCAAATGGAGGTTTTTACTCATGTGTGAAGTATGGAAACGCAGGAACTTTAAACTCAACAACTGAAATGGCTCTCTGTTTATATTGTACTTTTAACGGCTCAAAGTGGCATGTGGAGTGTCATTTTGTTAGCACCAAGTTACCAAAGAATTTTGTTGTGGGATGGCTGCCGTTAACTAAAGCGTTAGCTGAGCCAAAGGCGAACGCCATTGATATTGGCTAAAATATACATATTATGTACCCCGTAAAACACTATAAAAAGACTAAAAACACTAAAATATAGATAATTATGTTGCAAATATGTTTGTATTGTGTTTTTATATGTCTTACAGGTAAAGAAGGATTTGAAAACGCAGTCAAAACGGGTAATTTTCGGGTGACTTCGATGACGTTTTCACATTATCGAGGTCGAAACGAAGCTGAAAATTCCTCGAGTCACACCATTGGAAAGAGCACGAAAAAACGAGTCAACGTACGAACTGGCCTTTTTATATTTAAACCCTTTTTATTTGAACATTTTTCGGTCCCTGTTTGAACCTTTACTTTAATGGACCACCCAAGATTAAAGAGGGTTATATATTACTTTTCGCATATATATACATGAGGCTATGCTTAGCACAGCGGAAGTGCGCATAGCCTTCTATACAAAGTCCCATTCGAACCCAGCATGCCTGGGTGAGGATTTTCATTGTTGACACGTGGCCCCAACATCTGGAGATGCCACGTGTCACCCCGACCATCGGACCCGACCCGACCCGATCCGGACCCGGCCCAAGACCCGACTCAACCCGGCCCTTGACCGAACTGTTGACCCCGATCCCCTGACCGCGTCGACCACCGTTGACAGGTGTCCGCGTGGTCCGACACCGTTGACCGTTCGTTGACACCCGCACGACCGTATACACGGTGGTACGTGGTGTTGACCGTCGTTGACCACCGTTGACCACCGTCGTTGACCACCGTTGACCGGTGGTCCGACGGCGGTTGACCGGCAGTTGACCGACGGTGGGTGAACAGTGAAAATGCCACGTGGCACCAATCAGATGGTGACACGTGGCGCTTCTAATGATTGGTGTCAGATGTGCAGGTAAGAGGTACGAGGTGGCAGAGCGTCAGTACGAGGTACTGTAGCACTCCGAGGTGTCAGTACACGTCAGTACGAGGTACTGTTCAGGTGACGGCTGGACCAATCAGCGTGTGACACGAGGCTATGCTTAGCACAGCGGAAGTGCGCATAGCCTCTATACAAGGGGTCCCGAGTTCGAACCCAGGCTTGCCTGGGTGAGGATTTTCATTGTTGTGACGCGTGGCCCACTCTGGTGATGCCACGTGTCGACACCGACCCGGACCCGACCCGAACCCAAAAAATAAATTTATAAAGATTTAACAAAAAAATAACCAAAACAGAGAAGATAATATACAACAAAGCAACCCGGATGTGATAAATAGGAAATTTATAAAAAAAGAAATTAAAACGGAACGCCCAAGCCACGACCCAGACCCGGCCCTTGACCCGACTGTTGACCCGCCTTGACCGGCGGTCGACCACCGTTGACCGGTGGTCCGGCGGTGGTCCGACGGTGGTCAACGGTGGTCCGCCACCGTTGACCGTCGTTGACCGCCGCCGTTGACCGGTGGTCCGACGGTGGTCCGATGGAGTTGACCCGTCGTTGACCACCGTTGACCGATGGTCCGGCGGCGGTTGAACCGCAGTTGGACCCGCGTGGGATGAACAGTGAAATGCCAAACTGGCAACCCATCAAATGGTGACACGTGGCGCTTCTAATGATTGGTGTCAGATGTGCATGTACAAGGTACGAGGTGGCAGAGCGTCAGTAGGAGGGTATAGTAGCAGTCCGAGTGTCATACAAACGTCCAGTACAGGTACTGTTCTGGTACGACTTGGACCAATCACGTGTGACATAGCAACGTGCACTGGCGTGTTCAGTCCGAGGTACTGGACAGTCAGTACGAGATAGGCGTGTGCAATAATGAGGACGGTTATGGAGTGCAAAATGACCAAAATACCCCTAGATCCAGCAATATAATTGGATGAAGGCTTGAAAGGACGAAATTGCCCCCACCTACTTGGGGCTATAAAATGCAACACGCACAGCTCAGTTGAGTGTGTAGTTTTAGAGAGAGATTTTAGAGAGAGATATAGTTTATTAAATTAGTAGTATAGGGTAGTTTTAGGAGTAGTGTAGTATACTTTTTAGCTTATTGTAAAAGCTTTTAGAGCTTATTTAGCTTATTGTAATGAAGATTTTTTGAGCTTATTAATGAAGATGTTTAAGGTTGGTTTTTATTTAATGCTTATTATTTTTTGATGCTTAATTTTCTTTTTATGCTTATTCTTCTACTCTTTCTCTTCTTTTGCTTATTTCTAAATAAGCTCATGCTTTTAGCTTATTTTTGGATCCGATCTCTTAAGCTTATATTCTAATAAGCTTCTTTAATAGCTTATTTAGACTAGCTTATTTTATATTGTTTTTGATTTAGTAGCTTCGAGTGAGCTGATTTTAGCTTATTTTCGAAGAGCTTAATTTTCCTAGCATATTGTTTTTAGATCTTCATCCTTAGAATATAAACCCGTCTCTTTTTCACCATTGTTGAACTCTTGAGTTTCAGGTGTGGGATAGATCTAAAAATAATAGATCTTAGTATTCTCTCGCTATTTATTAGCAAAATTTAGTTTTTTAATTTAGCTATTTTTCTTAAGTGCGTAAATGAGCTTAAATAATTACCCGAGAGCCGAGTTTCCACTTGAATGAACCCTGTCGTTTCAGGTGCTTTTAGATTAAAGTATTTCATCTTTTTATTAGCTTATTTTGTTCTAATTTTTTCATGTCTGATAAGATCATAGTCTAGTCGCGAGAGCGTACATCTAAAGGCCGGAGCTAAGGGTCTTATAAGTTAATAAAATAGATAAAGTTTTGATCTTTAAGTTTTTAGAAAATAATTATAGATAAAGTTGACACCTTTATTTGCTATTAGTAAAGTAAAGGCTTTAAAGTGACACTTTATTTGTTTATCAACATTATGTAAGATCGGGTGTTTTAATATCATTGCGGTTCTATCATATCAGTTAACCCTTTTTTTTTTCCTTTTTTAATACTAAGTAGTTTAGAATTATTAGTTTTAAAAAAAAAATGGTTTATGTATGATCTTATGATTGTTGCTAGTTTATTTGTTATGATTATGGAGTAGTTCTTAGTGTATTGCTAAGTGATAGTGATTTGCAATTTAAGTGCGTTTTTAAAAAGGTTTAAAAAATTAATAGTCCATTAGAATTTTCACCAATTTTGCATACCGTCATTGACTTTTATAACTATTTTAAATACTGTCATTTAAATACTTTAAATTTACTTATTTGTCATTTCAAATTTCTTAAAATTTGTTTTTCCGAAGATTTTAATTCGTTTAACCTAAACCCAGCACCTTAATGAACATTTCACGTCACTTAGCAAGCTTTTTCGTCTTTATATCCTTTAGATCAATCTTAGTATAAATCTTGTGTTTTAATCTTCAAATTAATTTGATGATGTGAAAAATAGTTATAAATTCAAAAGTTTAGTTTCCCTTAAATTGCTTTCCCTTATAGTAGATTAAGATAACCAAACCCAAAAACTTATGTGATAATCAACTCGATTTACAACTTGAACGTAGATTTCCATTCACTTCTCGCCGAGGAAACGACCCGGGAGGTTTTTGATAATTGCTTTGGTTAAAAGCGATTTTCTAGAACCCGACGGAAAATACTCACTATACTATTATTGGCCTATCCTTATTATTACGTATTAATATATATTATATATATTTATATACGTGTAGTTCGGACTCGATCAATTTTTGGCGCCGCTGCCGGGGAGAGGTGTAGCGATTTTTACGGGATTGTTCGTATTTGAGCCTTGAAGATCCTTTCTTCGGAAAGTTTATTTTCGTCCTTATAAAAATATAAAAATCCAAAAATATTTTTATTTCCAAAAAAAAAAATCAAAAATCAAAAAAATATAAAAATTGTCCTTTAAAAAAAGAAATAAAATAAACAAAGTTGGTAAAAGAACACCAACAAATAATACCTTCAATTGAGGTATTATCATAAATAAGTTCCGGTGAACTTGAAAAGTTCCCAAATCGAACCAAAGATTCAAAAACTTGCCATTTGTGTCACTTACGAAGTACGGCTCACCTTGAAAGCACATTTTGAGAGCCTAACCGCTGAATAAGTTTAATATTTGGTTTTAAGTGTCTTCTCCTGTATCCGTTTAAAATAAATTGTTAAAAAATATATATATATATATATAAAATAAATAAAAAATTAATTTTGTTTAAAATAAATCTAAAACCCCAAAAATATTCTCCTTTATCCTCTTATCCGTTTAATTCTTTTCTTTGACCCTCTAATTGTTTAATTCTTGAGTGGTCAGACATTCGATCTTTTAATCCGGTTATAATTTGTGGAAGGACAAACGAATTCCCCACAATGCCCGGGGTCGATTGTGTGAGATTGCCGTTTTTTACCTAACGACGAGATGTCCTAATGTACTCCGACCTGAATTTTTCGACAACTCTCCTAATCTCTTCTCCATCCACATCGAACAATATTCGACATCTTTTTTGTAATAATTGTGGTAACCATCATTACGACTGTTTCGATTTCCCCTTCACCTAGTGGATCCCGTTTAATTCTAAACCGGTAACCGTGTAACATCAAAACTTTAGTGAACTTACGACCCATATGGATGATTTACAAAATGAATGTCAATTTTATTTGTTGAAAAATGTGAGTTCCACACACGACAGTTTCCGATGTAACACAATTATGGTGCTATAACGATGAGACCTCTTTGCGAAAATTGCGGTGGAATATCTAATGGATTATCAATGTACTCACCCTCATGAAGAAATAGATAAAATCATTCAAAGGACGCAAGAACGTGGAATTGAGATTTGTCGGCAAAACGAAGAGCTAAATCGAGTACATGAGGAAACGATGCAAATGTTGCGAGAATTGATTAAAGTTCAGGATGAGAAACGGATTGCCAAAGAAAAGGAGGCCGCTGAGTTAGAAGCTAAACGTAAAAGTCAAGAGTTCTTAAATACGAAGAAAAATCTATACCTCAAGCTTCTAACGTTCAAGAGAAATCACGAATTGGATCGACGTTAAGAAATTTTTCAAAATTTCTACCAAATATTCTTTTCAACTGTGAAAACCGTTAACCTCTAAAAATGGGGGATAAGCAACTTGACAAATAAAAAGGTTCATCTTGAATCTAGTGTTAAAGAGCCTATTCCCAACCCAAGTGAGTCCCGACTTATTTTCCGAACGGTGATTTATGTGATATGATTATCAAAAACATTTTGATTTAAAAGTTCAACAACTTTGGATGCCTTCCATTTATGATGAAAATAATAAAATAAGGGAATGTCATTTAATTAGGTCTTCCGCAATTACACCCAACATAACTCATTCCGAGACTCACACATAATGAGGACGAGCATCTTGACACTATATAGAAAAAACTATTCCGTAATGACGGAATCGGCTAACACAATCAAGTCTAGTGTTGAAGACCTTGTCCCTACCCCAAGTGAGTCCGCGGATTTATCCGATGGTGAAAGTGAGTGTGATGTGCCCATAAATGATGATTCACCGGAATCTCATTTTTCAACTTTCGATAATCCTCTTTTCGATTCTAAACGGAGACGATTTTCTCTATGACGATGATCATTAACCGAAGAGGAATTCCAAAAGGTGACGTTAAATATTTCTCCAATCCTCTTTACGATCTTGACGATGAAATTATCACTAATGAGAAAATTCTTCCTAATCAAAAGGATTTAGATGTTGTCATTCCAATTCCACCGGGAATTGATGAACGTTGCTTTAACGTCGAATCAGATCTTTTAGAATCTCTACTAAATCGTGACTCTCCGATTGATTCTACAAAGATCGATTCTATTTTGATGAATTAATCTCATCCTCGACCTCCGGGAAGAATCTAATTCTGAAATTTCTATGATTCTAGACAATCGATCTCTCTCTCCATCTCCTAATCCCCTTGAGGATAGTGACATCTCTTCGAGGAGATCGACTTATTTCTTGCTATCCGATGACTCGATGGCCAACGGGCATTGAGATCGACTTACTAAACCTTGAAGGGGATATTCATTTTCTTGAAGAATTGCTTAGCAATGACTCTCCTCCCCTTCCCGAAAATGAGTCATTTTCTCTTGATCATTTTGATGATCCATCTCTTTCCCGTCCTCCTCCGGAACCACCGATGTTGAGATTTGCATTACATTTTTTGAACCGATGTGGGCTTTGTTACTAAGAAAGTGGTGGGTGACATTTCTGAACATGATGTTCTTATGCCTAATCTTTTACCCACCCAACCCACCCTTTGTCCAGTGTTTGACCTTTTGCTCCCGTTTTCATCCGAAAACGAGGACAAAGTGTTCAAACCTGGTATTTTCACTTCTCCTTTCTCATTCCATGGCCAAACTCCAACTTCGATTTTCTAAACGCCCGATGCATGATTTCTAGGAGGGGACATTCCTCACCTTGGAATGTCCCGTACTCTCCATTTCATCCTCCTTGACCAAGCTCAAGTGTGGGGGATCGAGTCAGGCCTCCAAGACTCGGTAACAAAAATAAGCGCTTCGTGGGTGGCAACCCATGCTTATCCTAGTAGTAATAGTATTTTATGAATAAGCATGTGATTTTATAGCCTAAGTGTGGGGGCGTGCTTCTTTCTTTGGTTTGTGTATTGTTTTTGCTTGTAGGATTCCTTAAGATCATGAAGACCCGTGCTCGTTTCCATCGTCCGGTCTTTGATATTTGCTTATTTTGGAATCCCATCCTGATCCATGTATAATAATTGTTTTTCCCTTTTCACAACTATGGATTTTTTGCATAGGCCTTTTTCAATTCCTAAGTATGGGGGTAAAAACCCGATATTTTTATTGAACTTGAGGCAATGTTCCATTCTAAGTGAGGGGGGATTTCTATCGAAATGTGATCGTACTTGTGCCTTGCTGTGTCCCGTGCAACCCCGTTTTGACCAAAATTTTAAAATTTTTATGTTTTACTTTGAAAAAAAAAATGATGAAAAATAAACTAATCAGTAAAAAATTAGGCCCGATAAGAACTTAATACCATTTGATTTGAACCGAGTATTAAAACTCTACTTATCACCCTTACTTTTAGACATAGCATTTGCTTAACTTTAAAATTATTGCAAAGAACAAAAAAATGAATAGTGTTAAGTAGAATTGGATGCTAAACAAGGATTATTTTGGAAATCTTAAGAGTCTCATGTATGTAAATTTATATATTTGGGGGTCGCTTTATCCTCCCGTAAGCTTCTAATTTTCGACCTAATAATACGTGCATCTTGAAAATTAGACTTAAATCAAACTATTTATGAATAAAGAATGTAGTCGATATCAATTACATTATTAGTCTTAGTTTCAAATTATATTTTAAATTTTCTAAAAATGTATTTTCTCTTCAATTAATGTTGCAAATAAATAAAAGATTAATAAGTAAAATAAATATCTCTGCCAGATTACTTCATCGTGTCGGAGGCGTGGCCGATGTTGAAGTCTTCATATAAGGTGGGGGCCGGTGTCATAATAGTAGAATAACCTCTTGACGACTCCTAATCGATGTGAGCTTCGAGATAAAAGCACCGGTGATATATTTATGATAATAGCAAAAAAAAATAAAAAAAGATAAATATATTAAATGATAATAAACCGAGGACGAAATATGTTTGTGCATACAATCGTGTCGGAGGCGTGGCCGAGTGTTGTAGCCTTCTAAAGGGACCGAGGTTTAATAGTTTATGTTAGCTTGAGTAAGTGGAAAATTATTTTATTAATGAAAATATGCTTTGCATAAGAACTAATTCGTTTTTATGATTGTTATTTACCAAATAAGATATGTGTAACACGGAAAACCTTAGAGATTTTGAAACCGAGAGGTCCGTGAGTCCCGATACTGAGTCTCCGTGAGTGTCAAAAGCCGTCACTTAGCCGATGAGGTTGAGATGTGCCGAGGACAAAATCGCTACATGGGATGATTCTCGCCTTCAAAAATCATCTTCTCGGGTGGAACGTGAACATAGTTTTTTTTTTAATAGCGTTGATCCATGGTTGAATTCGAAATAGCACATTCACCTAATAATTAAATAATTGTCGGAGTGAAAAGTTACAAGTACAAATATTGAGAAGTGTTACATCTAACTTGTACTTAGCATGATTTCGTTTAAAGCATAGTTTGGGGATTGTTAAAAGTCAAGGGATGACAACTCCTGTTCTTAAGCCTTTTACAATAAAATTCTATAGAAATTGTTAACAATCTAATTTTAGTTTATTAATAAGTGGTTTTTAAAACGAGGGTGCTTATAACTTGCGAATTGAATGATTTTTGAACCTTTTGATGGACCTTTTCTGTTCTTGTTTGATTGTGAGGGGGTCATAAGTTAAAAGGGGATAAAGTTATTTATTTTCGGGTATTGTTTTTACATTGCGTGAGGGACCAGCAATGGTTTAGTGTGGGGGGATTTGATATTGGCTAAAATATACATATTTTGTACCCCGTAAAACACTATAAAAGGACTAAAAACACTAAAATATAGATAATTATGTTGCAAATATGTTTGTATTGTGTTTTTATGTCTTACAGGTAAAAAGGATTGAAAACGAAGCAAAAACGGTAATTTTCGGGTGACTTTCGACGACGTTTTCACATTTATCGAGGTCGAAACGAAGTCGTGAAAATTCCTCGATCACACCATTGGAAAGAGCACGAAAAAACGAGTCCAACGGTACCGGCCTTTTATATTTAACCCTTTTTATTTTGAACCTTTTTCGTCCCTGTTTGAACCTTTAGTTGTAATGGACCAGCCCAAGATTAAAAGGGGGTTATATATTATTTTTCGCATATATATACATGAGGCTATGCTTAGCACAGCGGAAGTGCGCATAGCCTCTATACAAGGGGTCCCGAGTTCGAACCCAGGCTTGCCTGGGTGAGGATTTTCGTTGTTGTGACACGTGGCCCACTCTGGTGATGCCACGTGTCGACCCGACCCGGACCCGACCCGGACCCGATCCAGACCCGGCCCAATACCCGACCAGGCCCGGCCCATGACCCGACTGTTGACCCGCCTTGACCGGCGGTCGACCACCGTTGACCGGTGGTCCGGCGGTGGTCAACGGTGGTCCGCCACCGTTGACCGTCGTTGACCGCCGCCGTTGACCGGTGGTCCGGCGGTGTACGAGGTACTGTAGCAGTCCGAGGTGTCAGTACGAGGTACTGTTCAGGTGACGGCTGGACCAATCAGCGTGTGACACGTGGCACTGGCGTGTGTCAGTCCGAGGTACTGTAGCAGTCAGTACGAGGTAGGCGTGTGCAATAATGAGGCGGTTGGTGGAGTGCAAAAAGACCAAAATACCCCTAGATCCAGCAATATAATTGGATGGAGGCTTGAAAGGACGAAAATACCCCCACCTACTTGGGGCTATAAAATGCAACACGCACAGCTCATTTGGGTGTGTAGTTTTAGAGAGAGATATAGTTTATTAAATTAGTAGTATAGGGTAGTTTTAGGAGTAGTGTAGTATACTTTTTAGCTTATTGTAAAAGCTTTTAGAGCTTATTTAGCTTATTGTAATGTAGAGTTATTTGAGCCTAGTAATGAAGATGTTAAGTGGTTTTTATAATGCTTATTATTTTATTGATGCTTAAATTCTCTTTTTTATGCTATTCTTTACTCTTTCTCTCTTCTTTTGCTTATTTCTAAATATAGCTCAATGCTTTTAGCTTAATTTTTTGGATCCATCTCTTAAGCTTATCTCTAATAAGCTTCTTTTAATCGCTTATTTTAGACTAGCTATGTTATATTGTTTTTGATTTAGAGCTTTTCGAGTGAGCTTATTTTAGCTTATTTTCGAGTGCTTATTTTTTCTAGCTTATTTTTTAGATCTTAATCCTTAAATATACCCGTCTCAATGTTCACTTGATTGAACATCTTAGTTCGGGTGGTTTAGATCTAATACAAAATAGATCTTATATTCTAGCTTATTTTTTAGCATAAATTTTTAGTTTTTAATTCTAGCTTTAATTATCTTAAGATCTAAATCCCTTAAAATTCCCGAATACCGATTCACTTGATTCTGAAACACCTAGTTTGGTTGGATTTAATCTAAAGTTTTCATCTTTTATAGCTTAGTTTGTTCTAATTTTTCATGTCTATTTCTTTAATTCTATCTCAACATCTTAAGCCCGGACTTAAGGGTCCTTATAAGGTTAATAAATATGTTGACACGGAGCGAGTTTTGATCTTATAGTTTTTTATGAAAATAATTAGTAGATAAAGTTACACTTTACTTGCTAATTAGTAAAGTAAAAGCTTTAAAGTGATAAAACTATGTGTTTATCAACTTTGTACAGACGGGGTTTTATATCATGGCGGTCTTCATTCGTTACCCTTTTTTGTCCTTTTTAATACATATTTAGAATTATTAGCTAAAATTGTTTATGTTTTGATCTTTGATGTTTGCTAAGTTTATTTGTTATGGATTAGTGAGTAGTTCATTAGTGTTTGCTAAGTGATTAGTGATTTGGAATTTAAGTGCGGGTTTAAAAAGGTTTAAAAAATTAATAGTCATTAGAATTTTTCAATTTTTATACCGTCATTTACTTTAAATACAATTTAAATACTTGTCATTTAAATTACTTTACTTTACTTTACTTTATTTGTCATTTAAATTTCTTGAAATTTGTTTTCGAAGGATTTTAATTCGTTAAACCTTAAACCCGCACTTAATGAACATTTCACGTCACTTAGCAAGCGTTTTTCGTTCATTTAAATCCTTTAAGATCAATCTTAGTATAATCTTGTAGCTGTTAATCTTTAAGATTAATTATAGTTTAAAAATATTTAAATTCAAAGGTAGTTTCCCTTATTATATGCTTTCCCTTTCTAGATGTTAGATAACCAAACCCAAAAAACTTAAGTGATAATCAAGCCGATAACAACTTTGAAACGTAGATTTCCATTCACTTCTCGCCGAGGAAACGACCCGGGAGGTTTTTGATAATTGCTTTGGTTAAAAGCGATTTTCTAGAACCCGACGGAAAATACTCACTATACTATTATTGGCCTATCCTTATTAGTACGTATTAATATATATTATATATATATTTATATACGTGTTAGTTCGGACTCGATCAGCCATCTTAGGTAAAACCTCTTTCGCTTAGAATTTACATGTAATTAGTTAACAAATTGCTTTTGTGAATAAGCATAAGTCAGGTAAATAAGCTTTCTGAAACTCCTTGCTATGAACAATAGGTATTTATCCAGTGACGCAATCATGTGAATCCTATGAGTCGGATACATCACTGGCCAAGTCATTGACAGAAGAAAGCAAGATACTCTTTATTTACCTATGTTTTACGTGTAGCAGTGAACAAAGCTTACTTTTTTCGGCTTATGAAACTGCCTATATAGTGTGTGAAATGGAGAAAACATGTTTACTCTTATCTTTAAAAAATGAAAAGATTGGTATGTAAGAATTTAGAACTTTAACTTTCAAAAGATGTAATAAAAAAACCCAACAAAATCAGGTATACACATCTGTTTGGGTTGCAGAATTATTATCACTTAGCAGAACATGAGTTACAATATGGATCACTTGGTGCATATGGATGTGGAAGCTGAGATTATATAGGGTTTGATGGCGGGAAGTGAAAGTTGATCGACTTTGTATGCTAAACCAAAACTTCCCGTGGCGAAGCGCGACCATCCATTACTTGTTCATATATAAAAAAGACTATTAAAATGTTATTTTAGTATAAAAACACTTTTAAATTTTGAATTTTTTTTAAAGCTATACAATTAAATTAAAATAAATATTAATGATTTAAATTCAAGTTATCCGGGTCAACTCAAAAACCGAATCGAATTCAAATTCGGCTAACTAAAATTTGAATTCGGTTTCGATTATACCTCAACCGAACAACTCAATAACTGAACTGATAAACACCCCTAATATAAGTAGTATATTGATTATTTGGGGTACCGTATATGTTTGCATGCATATACATGTAGGGTCCGTTTGGTTTGTATATAAGTTTAGGATTTAAATTTTGATTTAGATTTAAAGTTGAAGAAAAAAAATTATTAATAAAAAATAAGAAAAAAGGAAAAAAAAATATAAATATTTAACATATATGTTGTTTTAAAAATACAACATATATATGTACAAGATTATTAAAATCAAAATGAAAGGATGAATTATTGTGTATATCAAGAAATAGACGATGTTGTACGTATATGAAAAACTCATGTTTTTCCTCTTTACGAGTATAAGTAAGAATATACGAAAAAAAATTATTCTTACTATATGCGTTCAAAAAGGACTCATTGTTATTATATTTGATAAGTTTATCACATGCGTACACGAGTTTTAATATTAAATACGGCTAAATTATTATTAACACACAGCAATGTAATTGACAAACATGAGGATTATCATTTATTTAATATGATAGGAAACATTTATTATAATTCACAATTACTGAAATCATAGCAAACAAGACCTTCAATGTGCAAATACGAAAAATAACAACACTTGCAAAATTAACACTTAATTAAATTTGAATGTCTAAACCTCGTACGTGTACGGATATTAAAACTAGTGTATTACTGACAACTTTTCATCCCAACAATGTAAAATGTTATAAAGTAAACACTTGATTTTGAGACGACTCTATATATATCATTCTATACTCCTAAAACAAACGGCCCTTTAGTGTTTGAAATGATAATCCAAGTAAGTATTATCTGAGAAGAAACTGATCGTATGTTCGGCTTTTTTTATTTTGTAAGAACTATGATTTATCTAAAGTGGGGGTAACACTCATATGGATCAGGTTTCAGTGTGTGTGTATGAAAAATAGAAAAGAATTGGTTTCTTCTTATGAAATGCATGTGTATTTATAAGAATGCATTTAAGGTTGTGTGAGATCCATTGAATAAGATCAATCACTCCAGCGAGACCCGCGTAGGAGTCATCATTTGAAAGAGACAAGCGTGGCCATGTGTCTTTGTCTCTTGGTACAAATGAATCTTCGAGCGAGTTGCGACTATAGCGATATGCCCGTCGCATTATATCTGCACCAATCATTTGTCCACACGTGGCGTTGTACAGTAAATAAGTAATAGTAATACATGGCAAACTGTCGTATGGTCGTTGCCTAGACTGTCATATGTCAGACATTGACTGTTTGGGCTTCTCGTCTTATTGGGCTTCTCTTCTTATTGGGCTTGTTTATCAGTGCTCCATGCAGATCTTCAATAGTTCTGATATTTTGTTAGGAGTTTTCTTGATTTACAACACTCATTTCTGGTGAAATCAATAAGTTTCTGTGAGTGTAAGAAAGTATTGATGGCTACTTTAAAAGGTGCAACAAACTAAAATAAGACATACTCTCTATTTCTGGTGAAATCGAGCTAAGTTTCTGGAGTGTAAGAGAAAAGTATTTTGATGGGCTACTTTTTATAAAGGTTTTTGCAGATGCAAACTTAAATAAGGTTAATAAGTTACATGGCGTTATTATCTTTATGGTAATATCATATAATTGAGAATTTTATATGGATCGTAATTATTACACTCTCGCTGCTTATCTATGGTAGATTATAGTCTAACATAAAAGGTGTACACACAATAAGTGTAAGGTTTTAATAAGTTACATGTAATACATAAATCTGAGATGTCTTCTATTGGGTTTTTCGGGCTATCAATTCTCATTAGTTATTATGATAGTCTAAGAAAACTATCTGTTCTTACTGTGACTAACTAGATATAATTCAGTTCAATAGTTTCACAACAACGGCATGGTCAAACTATGTAAAGATATACGATTTGGAACGAAAAGTTACGTGTGTTTTTCAAGAAGAAGGCTGCTGAGTTCACTTACAAATTATCCATTGTAATAATACAGCTCTTACTGCTGCAAAGTTAGATGGCCAGGCCGCCTGGGACTACACTATCCTTGTTAAGCCCCTACATTGTTGAGAAGCATGAAAAGTTGGCAAAAGTTTAATCACTTTGGCCATTTCCATCCTTTAACAAGTTGTTGTTGTATGTAAATTCTCTAAGTTCAAGTTCATGGATCACTTGTTTGTAATTATTCTACCTGGGTATGTGAATTATAACGTTCTTTCAATGGTTGTTGTTCAATCTCGATGGTGAGCAATTTTCCATATCTATTGTAATGAGATTGTGGTAATTATCTAGTTATTACTCTATATCTCACTCGGTGCCTAAACATCGTTGACCACTGTTATTTACAGTGGTCATGTTTGACTTGGGCCAAATTTGGCCCGGCCCAAGTATTTTTTTTTCTTAAATAAGGTTAATAAGTTACATGGTATATTATTATGGTAATACATATAATTGAGATTTTATATACGGACGTAATTATTACACTCTCGCTGCCTTATCTATGGGATTATGTAAACATTAAAAGGTGTCGCACAATAAAATAAGGTTTAATAAGTTACATAGTAATACATAAATCTGAGATCTTCTATTGGGTTTTTGGGCTATAAATTCTCATTAGTCATTATGATAGTCTAAACTAGTTCCTAACTGTGACTAATAGATATAATCATTCAATATGTTTCACAACAACGGCATGTCGAACCTATAAAGATATAGTTCTGGAACAAAAGTTACTTTGTTTTTCAAAAGAAGGCGAGAGATACTTTACAAATTATCATTGTATCATACGTCTACTGCAGCAAAAGTTAGATGGGCCAGGCCGCCTGGGCCCACACTACTTGTTAAGCCCATACATTGTTGAAGCATGAAAATTGAAAAAGTTTAACTTTGTCTTTCATTTTAACAATTAAGGAGTAGTATTTAATTTAAGCTTCAAGTTCATGATCACTAGTTTGTAAAGATGTACCCGGGTACGAATTATACGTTCTTTCATGGTTGTTCAATCCTTGGTGAGCCAGTACAACTATAATTAGGCACAAAATGTGGAAGAAAATATCATTTTCGTTCTTGGTTATGCAAATCACGAATAATTCCTTGAATTTGCATTTATTACTTTCAAGATACCATCGACCACGAAACCCAAATAGGTAAGAATAGACAGTTAATCTTCATTTTTTTATCGTATGAAGTATTGTAGTTGTTTGTTGAATATCTCCCTTTTTTTATGGTGAAGTGATTAATTGTGAAGAAAGTTTTATTAGTTTTGCATTACAGACGTTTCTACTATAAAGATTTGATATGGTTCTTGATATCGATTTAGTTAGTGCAATTATTTATTCTTTAAGATGCTTCCTAGTAATGAGCATGAAAAACCTAGGAGCAACCTCGAAATCTGCATAGCCATTCAAGAATAGCTTTGACTTACATTAACACATTATACCTTTAAATTCTCCTAGTAGTTTACTCTACCCGTTTCAACATACATTTTACTTTTCATTTTAACCAATTAAAAAAAGTTTAGTGTGTGCATATTGTGCTTGATTGATTGAAAAAGTGCGAATGTTGTGCGTTGATAATAATTTTAAAACGTAAAGAATGGTTGAAATACAATTTTTAACAAAAACAAGTATAGGTTTCATATCACCTCCCATGTCAATATATGTCATGCATGGCCACTAACAATATCTACTTAACTCTCAATCTTATTAGTTATTACAGTACTTATTACTGCTTTAATGATTTAGGTTAAATGAAAATAATACATTTGGATATATACCCATTAGAAAAATAAAATAAAAAAGGACATTTGCCAAGGTTTCTTGCCATGTTCCAATAGCATTTTCATACCTTCTTCACATGATCCAAGAAAGAATATAAGCATTAAAAGCAATTAGTTTAAACTGTACTTATTATAATAGTATTAAGCTTGATTCACAAGTCTGACCCTCCATTAAAAAACTTATACGTACATTGACATCTAATTAAGTTTTAAAACTATTGCATAATCTTGTTTTGTAAAAAGATTCTGACACATGCAAAGATTTTGCCCTCATAATTATATCTGAAATCGTGTTCTAACTATATAGTCTGTAAGTTCTAACTATAATGTGTTTTGTAAATGAGCAAATTTCAGATTTAGTCGCTTTTTATTTTGTGGGTTCAAAAAATAGTTAAAGAAAATCAATCTTCATAAATACTTTTGCTAGACCAATATATCGTTTGATACCACTAGTTCTTTAACACGTGTCCAAGAAGAAAATATTTGGTTGTTGTAGTGTTTTTTAGCACTCGATATTTTCTTGGTTATCATATAGTCTAAAGTCGTTTCAACTTTTATGATGCTAAAACCTAAAAGGTAAAACAATATGTGAAAGTAAAAAGGTTAGAATGTGTGGGTGAATTTAGAGACATTGAAAGGGAATGAACATGTGAAGTTAGAGATTGGTGAATTTAGAGGCAGAAAGAGATGTATGAGAGTGGGTCCTCAAGTTGTGTTGGATGGTAGGGAGTGGGTGACAGTAGCTCACATGAATTCGCCAGAAGGAATCTATTTTCATTTCTTTTTAAACCACTATTCAAATTTCTAATCTCTTAGAGCAAAGGGTGTAGTGACACAACTTTCTCTCTTCATTTGAGGCCCATCGTTGCCACCTCAGTGCCACCTCATTTCAACACACAAAAGTACCCCTTCACTCATGACATTTCTCTCTCCTCTTCATTTGAGCCCCACCCACTCACAATTTTATTTTCTTTTCCATTTTCCACACAAATTAAAATTCATTTCATTAAAATAAAATTACAAATACGGAAATAGAAAATACAATACGGAAATAGAAAATACAATACAGAAATAGAAATTCATGGTTGATGTAGTGCCCAGACATGCTCAATGAGACTCCGTTGAAGCCTTGAATGTGTTTGTTTATATCGAAGTTCTTTTGCTTTCCTCTGACGGATTGCACATCGCTCGACCCATGACCTTAATATATTTTGCTGTGGACAGATGTAAATTTCACCCGCTTCGGATATCGCATACCTTTGATTTTTCAAAATCATGTTATGCAATATGAAGCACGTGTGCATGATTCTTCGTAGCTTGTTCACAGTCCAAGCACGCGCCGGTTGAGCAATAATACGCCATCGTCCTTGTAGGACACCAAATGCCCTTTCAACATCTTTCCAGGCACTTTCTTGACGCCGTTTAAACACAACATTTTTTTCATCGCATGCAACAGTGAATGATTTGACAAACGTTGACCATTGAGGGTAAATACCATCTGCAAGGTAGTACCCTCTATCAAATGGTTGCCCGTTTACAACATATGGTGTCACTGGTTCGTTGTCAGCCAAAAGGTCGTCGAACAATGGGGAATGATGCAGAACAGTAATATCATTATTGGCACCTGTAACCTTGAAAAATGCATGCCAAATCCATAAATCGTATGATGCAATCACTTCTAGTATGATGGTTGGGTATTTTTTATCACCTCTCCCATATTGGTCGTGCCATGATTTCAGACAATTAACATATTCCCAATGCATACAATCAATGCTACCAAGCATTCCTGGGAACCCATGAATCCATTATGTGCGGCGTATAAGTTTTGAATATCAGCTAATGTAGGTTTTCTTAAAAACTCGGGCTGATACAAATTCATAACACACATACAAAAATTATCTAGACAATCGCGTGCGCAATGTTCCCCCATTTGCAAGTACTCATCTAATGCATCCGGTGTTGTGCCGTACGCCAATTGGCGTATGGCGGATGTGCATTTCATAATGACACTAAAACTTTTTAAACCCGTGCAATCATATCGAATAGTAAAAAACTAAAAATGCTTGGGTAGAGGATTAACAGTTTGAATGTAATTTTCAATACCTTGAACGATTTCCAAAAATAGTTCTCGGTTCATGCGATATCGTCTTCTAAAATACTCCGCCGGATATTTTGGGTGTGGACCAAAATAATCCGCCATTAAACGTTCTTCAGCGACATCACGTTCACGATTGATGTATCTACGCATTCGAACAGCTTCAACTTCATCTTGATCTTCGTTGTTAATCTCCATTATCATTTCGTACTCAGCTATGTCGTCGAGATCGGACGAATCGGAAAAGCTTGAGTCACTCATTTTTATAAAATGTAGATTGAATGTATTTGTGTGTGTTTAAAATGAAAACATATGGGATATATATAGATAAAAAAAATTAATTTTAATAAAAAAAAATTTAAACGTTTGCAACAGATAGTTTTTAGGGGTGGGTCCCATTTTCAAACGGCTAAATTGTGATTCGTTTTGTGACGAAATGCTCGGCGAAGAGGGGGGGCCGGTGTGGCGGCGAAGCCCGACGAGCCACGGCGAAGTGCCACCTCAGCCACGACGAGGGGCCTTCGCCATTACACCGTTTGCTCTTATATTTTAATATATTATTATAAATCAAGTTTTCATTGTGTAGATTAGATCACTTTAAAGAGAAAATTACTATTTAGGGATAAGCTCTTTTTCTTTTATCTTATTATGGTCAACTTTTTTAAATCTTTTCAATTTGGTCATACTCAACTTCTCAACTGCTCAACTCCACCCAATGGTCACCACGTGGCAGTTTGCAAGTACAATCCACTTTAGGTTAGATGCAGGCATGGCCCACAACACTCAATCACTACTTTGTCTTATCTCCCATCAAATGCTCAACCGACGGCTGCTCAACTCATAAATGCTCAACTTAACAGCTCCGTACCTTTGTACCTTTTTTCTTTATTGCATGGGGAAAGAACAAAAATCTTCCACTAAGATTTTCTCGGTATTCGTAATTTTTCAAAAAACACACACAACCCAGACATTAGATCTAAACTATCGATCAAAACACACACAACACACACTTAGTCAAACATTGATCAAAATGAACGATTCAAATGGTTAAAACAACAAATCTGTTGCTACCATACACTTAGTTAGATCAATCCATGTAATCGTTTGTAGCACACACACATTGGTTTTCGTGATTTTCTAGGGTTTTTAAGGTTTTGATATCAATTGTTCGTAGCACACACACAGTTGGATCAATCAATCGTTTGATTGTTTTCTAGGGTTTTTTTTATTTCAATTGTTGATTCGGTTGCTAATACTTTACCTATGGCTTCTGGTGTAAAGGTAATATTATTTCAATCTTTCATTTCATTTTTTATTGGTTTTGATTTCAATCGTTCATCTACTTTTACTTATATATATATATATATATATTAATCAATCTAGGTTTAGGACGCCAAGGTCAGTACCAGAACTAAGTTACATATCCTAAAGTCCATATGAAGTAAGTTGGCTATGAATCCTGAGCGTTATAAAAAGTTTAGAAGAACTGTATTTGGTCCGTGGTTAGATATAAGAACCCAAGAGCATGATAACCATCTGATTAACTATTTGCTACAACATCAAAGATATGTCAAGGACCTTAGTACTGATACCCCTTTTATCTTTGATATTAGGCAACATACATTGGAGTTTGGTAGGCGGGAGTTTTGTTTGGTTGCCTGTTTTCATTTCGGGAAGGTTTGTTTAGACCATTTGAGTAAAGGTCGATCAGGTTTCTGTGACCGTGTATTTCCTGGAGTAGCTAGAGTTAAGGGGATTGAACTTAATAAACTACTCCACAGTCAAACTGATTTTAACAACCTACTGGATGATGATGTTGTCCGTGTGTGTTTGCTGTTGGCTTTAGATTTTATGTTTATGGGTTTTGAGTTAAGACATGTTATATCAAAGCAGGTGTTGAATCTAGTTGATGATTTCTCAGCATGGGATAATTTCCCTTGGGGTCACTACATTTAGGAAGAGTTTCACAAAATGGTATACAACAATGATCATACAGTTTGTAAGGGTCATTTGAAAAAAATTACAACTTTAGGCCTGACATACCTCCCAACCTATACTTTGCAGGGATTTGTTTTTCCCCTCAAGGTTAGTCAAATTTTTTGAAACTTTATAAACTTGTTTTAAATGCAGAGAAAGTTGATTAGTAAATTGCATTTTTTGTTATGTTTTCAGTTATGGTTATTGGAAACCTTTCCTACTTCAAAAACATGGTGGTTTAAAGAACAAAATGTGATACCTAGGAGTGTGGCATGGAGTGATGGGACCCCCCTTTTAAAGTGTGATTATGATCGTCTCTTTAATGTTAGAACTAGGCTCAGCACCCTTACTCCCTCTTCTGATGAGATGAATAAACCATGGTGGAAATCGAGCTTAGAGTATTTCCATAATGTCTCCAATGCAAGTACATCATATCATGCACCTTTAAATAAAAAGAAATCACGGTTTAAGCGCAAGGTAGTTAGCAGTGAGGTCCATGTTCGCACAGAGGTTAGCCGTGAGGTCTATGTCTGTACTGATGTCCACTATTATATTGATGAAGGGTTAAGTGTTCAAGATCTTGTAAAGAAGATTGGCGATATGCAACGGGAATTTCAGAGTCGTATCACATCAGTTGAGCAATATGTTAATCAACATAAGGTTAAATCCTTCTATGAATACATCCTATATTTAATATATCCTTATATTAATATCTCACAATTTTTTTTCTATGCAGACATCAAGTACTGCAAATGATAGTCCTGTTGATAATGTTTTTCGCGATACTAGGGACTTTGATCATGATGTAAGTGTTTTGATTTATTAAGTATATATTTATATTTTTGCAAACTTTTTTTAACTTATATCCTTATTTAACATAAATTACCTTATTTTTGTAGTCTTTTAGTAGGTTTACAGAAAATCCAGATGATCGAGCTGCTCTTATCAATAAGATTACGGATATGCGGGTAGATTTTTAGAGACGTATAACAGCCATTGAGCAATATTTAAAGATATCTACATCTTCTAATGTTGAAAAGGTGACATTTTTTCTTTACATAACAATGTAGGGTTCCTTTTTTCTTTTCATAACCTTTCCCTTTTTGTAGACCTCAAATGTGGTTCAAGATTGTATGGATGTTGATAAAAATGTATGTGTTTTATTTACATTTAATTTTAAATATATACATATTTATATAAATAACAATTCACTCTCTTTGCAGCCCTCTTGTGGATCTGATAATCATGTTAAGGTGTGTCGTATGCTTAGTTATACATATTTGTTTATATGACATTGATGTTTAATCAGTAATTTTATTAACAATTTCTTCTTTTTGCAGACCTCAGTTGAATCTGATTTAGATAATCAAAATGTGGATAATCATTCTATGGATTTTGATCATGATCTAAAGGTTTTTTTATCTTTTAGGTTACATATTTTCAAGTTATTTAATGTAAAATACATAATATACATAAGGAAATTTGACTTAATGGAGGCAATTACTTCTTTTTACAGTCCTCATTTGAATCTGATGTAGATACAAAAAATGTGAATAATCATTCTATGGATGTTGATCATGATCCAAAGGTTTGTATTTCTTTTCTGTTAGCTTTTATAAGATATTAAATGACGAAATGGGCCAAGTCTCATCCAAACTGTTTTTGGCCCATTTAACTTGATATAAGATATCCAATGACTAAATGGGCCAAGTCTCATCTAAACTGTTTTTGGCCTATTTATGTACAGGTTTTAGAGCAACAAAATATTTCAGGGAAGAACTTGTTTGATGAATTTGAACAACAGGTTTCATCGAATAATTTGTTTAATCATGAGGTATAATTTGTATTTGTTTGTTATCAGTTATCAATTTACGCAAACACGCTTTTTGACATAACTTATATTTATACAGGCACTAGAGAAACCAATTATGGCAGGCAATAATTTATTTCAAGAAGAGGACCAACAGTTTTCTTTTAAGAATTTGGATGTTCAACATGAGGTAGAAGAACTTTATCAGTTATCAATTTACGCAAACACGCTTTTTGACATAACTTATATTTATACATGCACTAGAGGAACCAAATGTGGAAGTCAATAATTTATTTCAAGAAGAGGACCAACAGTTTTCTTTGAAGAATTTGGATGTTCAATAAGAGGTAGAAGAACTTTTATCAGTTATCAATTTACGCAAACATGCTTTTTGACATAACTTATATTTATACAGGCACTAGAGGAACCAAATGTGGACCAACAGTTTTCTGCAAAGAAGTTGGATGCTCAACTAGAGATGGAAGAACTTTTGGCAGTTGATACTCTTTGTTCAATGATTGATTTTGATATTCCAAAAGAGGTAAATATATGGTTTCCAACTGATATATTCACTCTATTATTTGTAACTAAATAATCCAATCATTTTCTCTTTAAATAATATAGCAAATGCATAATCAGTTGCCAACTGAACCCATGATCCCTGAAGTAACTGTTCAAGGATGCAACAATCTTGAAACTACGCAATCAATTATTACTGAATATGAATCACAACATGTAAGATATAATCTTAAATTAATCTTTTGTGGTTCTAAATAACACTTTAATAATATTTAAAAAAAACTCATTTACTTGGTTCTAATTTCTTTTTTAAATATAGGCAATACATGATCAGTTGGACACTCTTTCCATGAAAAATGCTGATTCTGTTCAAGGGTCCAATGATGCTAAGGTAACTCATACTTAGAATAATTTTTAAATAGTAAGTTATTTCTTAGCACACAAATTCCTTTTCATTTAATTAAAGCTTTATTTTCAGGTTGATGTTAATCCTACTATTGCTGTTAATTCTTTAAGGGTTCCTTTGGAACGAGATCATAAAGTGAGTAGGTATCTCTAAGACCCATACATGATCCAGCCTGATTCTACCGAACCAAATCATAAAGTGCGTGCTAGGCATA
>BQNB010024287.1:15125-27007 GCA_026074375.1 Tanacetum coccineum
ACTTTTCAGAATTTACAATTTCAGTCCCTCTATTTTAATTAATTACTTTCTAATTACTTATTATATGTAATTAACCATTTTAAATCCAAAATAATATCAATATGACATTCTATACCCCTCAACTTATTTTATACATAATATATTAAATATAATAACATGTCTAAAACAGACCCCATAGTTTCAGAAATTACAAATCAAGTCCTTATACTTTAAATATCAATTCGGCAATTCAATTAAATCACTCAAACCCTAATTAAATTTTTCCCAATCACAAACATAATTATTTCCCAATAATTGGCATTAAATGCACCTGGAAAAATTATCAAAACCCTAACCCTAATTTTATTCTTTCCTTTTTCCTTATTTTCGAAAATCGGCAAACAATGATAAATCCTCAATAATTATTCGAATCCTTCCTAAATTTTTCAAACAATTTATCTGAGTTATATGTGATATGAAAAACCTTAGAAAAATATAAAATCAATTGTACAAATATTATTTGTGCCGATTTCATAATTAGCTAAAAATTAGGGTTTCGAACATGTTTTAATTTATAAAATCAAAATAACATGCATGAACATTTTTCCCAGGTATATTATGGATTAATATGATGATAAATGAGATATAAAAATACCTTTGATGATTCTTGATGATTTTATGATTTAATAGTACCCGGTTGCTTAATTCGAACCAAATAATAACCACGATCGAACCAATCACTCCACAAACTTCCCACTATTTTTCCCACACTCCTTGACCTTCAAATCACCTTAGAAAAATCGTGCTTGCCTTGGAAAAATTTTATGCCGCCTCTTTTGATTTTTTTAGGGTTCGGTGATATTGTTTTTAGGTTTTAAACAAATAAAATGGATAGATAAAAAAATAAAAATTCAAATTTTTTTAAATGCTATTTGGCCAGTTTTAGGGGTATTTAAAAATGAACAAAATCAGATTTTAAACTTGCAATATTTATTTGTAATTATCCATATTTATTTTATATTAATTGTAATGTTATAATTAAATTAATACATATATTTCGGCTTATATATTTATATATGAATATTAATTATTTTTCTTACATAATATAAGGTATTTTAATCTTACATAAATTTCATAATTGTCACATGTTGCATTTTTATAATTTCTAACATTTAAATGAATTTTATTTAAGCTTTTATGGATTTTCTTGCATTAGGGGTATTTTGGTAATTTTACACTTGTTGAGATTTTTAGGTTTTACAACTTCTTCCCCTCTAAAAAAAATTTTCGTCCTCGAAAATTTTAAATGAACCGGAATGAAACGAAATGAAACGAGACGGAAAACATACCGAACTAATAACAAAGAAATGAGGATAACTAATTCGCATAGACCTTTCGTCTCCAAGGTACCTCACGCTCTGGTGATTCTTCCAAAGAATCTTCCAAAAGGTAATAACTTGTTTCTATCTAATGACTCTCTCTTGCCGATGCCAGAATGGATTCAGGTCCTCGGACAAGACTAATCAGCTGAATCTGATCAAAAGGATAAGATGCCGAACATGCATATGGATGATAATGGTATCCCCTCAAAATAGATACAAGAAGACAGTCGTGAACCGTGCTATAACCTGCGGAGGAAGCGCTCAGAACGATAACGTGAAACCTCTCCAATACGTTCCAAAATCTCAAACGGACCGATGAATCGAGGACTGAGCTTGCCCTTGATCCCAAAACGTTTAACTCCTCTGAATGGCGAAACCTTCAGAAATACACGATCTCCAACTTGAAACTCTAAGTCACGTCGATGCTTATCAGCATAACTCTTCTGTCGCGATCTAGCCTCTTTCAATTTCTCCTTAGCAACAGCCACTTTCTCATTAGTAATCTCGATGAGCTCCGGACCTTCAATCAAACGCTCACCTACTTCATCCCAGCAAATAGGTGCTCGACATTTTCTACCATACAAAAGCTCGAAAGGTGCTGCCTTGATGCTAGCATGCCAACTATTATTGTAGGCAAACTCCACCAAGCACAAATATTCATCCCAGCTACCTGTCCATTCTAAAGCACAAGCCCTCAACATATCTTCCAAAGTCTGAATGGTCCTCTCTGACTGACCATCGGTTTGAGGATGAAATGCTGTACTGAACTTAAGACGAGTTCCCCAAGCTTTCTGTAATCCTTTCCAAAAACGAGACGTAAACTTCGGATCTCTGTCGGACACAATAGAAGTCGGTGTACCATGCAGTCTAACGATTTCCTGTTGAAAAATCTCCGCCAACTTACTAATACCATAGTTCTTCCGAATGGGTAAGAAATGAGCAGACTTGGTTAGCCGGCCGATCAACAACCACCCAAATCGCATCAGTCTTTTTCTTAGTAGAGGCAAACCAGTAACGAAATCTATGGAAATCTCATCCCATTTCCACATAGGAATCCTCCAACGCTGTAACACACGCACTTAGCCCTCTATGTTCAGTTTGACCTGCTGACAAGTCATACATTTGGATACAAACGTAGCCACATCTTGCTTCATGCCATTCCACCAAAAGTACTGTTTCAAATCTCTGTACATCTTGGTTGAACCTGATAAATGTATATGGTGAACTAATTAGCTTCCGCATAACCTCTCGGCGAAGTTCCTGATCCATACTAGGAACACATAGCTATCTTCAAACCAACACAACACCGTTCATCATCAACACTAAACTCAGTATGTTTTACCGTCTTCAACATTCTGCACAATAAGCCCACAACTCACCGTCTTCCCTTGACTTCTTTTGTCTGTAACATGTAGGTTAGACTCTACCCTCATAACTCGCCCAAAACCACCAGAACCATCGTACACATAGCTCAACATCCAAAACGCTCTAAATCATGAAGGATTAAGGAATCAACAATCTATCACGCCCATATTTTCGACTAAGTGGCTCGGCAACCACATAAGCCATGCCCTTGCCCGGATGGTACTGTGGATGTTTAGTGTCATAATCTTTTCAGAAGTTCCAACCATCTTTCCTTCTCATGTAAGTTCTCGCTGATAAAAATATATTTGAGACTCTTATGATCAGTAAATATATCACAAGCTTCCACATACAGATATGTCTCCACATCTTCAATGCAAAAACCACCAGCAGCTAACTCAAGATCATGGTTTGGGATAATTTACTTCATCAAAGGTTCAGTTGTCTGAAATGCCGTAGGCGATCACCTTCCCATGTTGCATCAAAACACAACCCAAACCTTTCTTCGATGCATCACTGTATATCTGAAAACCACCGGAACCTGATGGAAGAGTCAATATCGGAGTCAGACACCAATCCTCCGTTTCAATTCTCAAAACTCTCCTGACGCTCACCGTCCACACAAACTTCTCACCCTTTCTCATCAGCTGGGTAAGAGGTAAAGCTAATCGGGAGAAACCCTCAACAAAATGTCGGTAATAGCCAGCAAGCCCCAGAAAACTTCTCACCTCCGTCACCGTAGTAGGTCTCGGCCATTTGGTGATAGCTTCAACCTTTGATGGATCCATAATGATGCCAGTCCTGCAGATACAATATTGACCAAGGAACGCGACTATGCTAGTAACCAGACCTCGCACTTCACAAACTATCGCATACAACTCTTATGTCAAGAATCATCCAACACAATCCGTAGATGTCGCTCATGTTCTACTTCAGACTTGGAGTAAAAGCTAGGATGTCGCCGATGAAAACAATAAACGAACTTATTCAATGAGTACAGTCGTGGAAACAATACGGTTCAACAAATCCATAAACACGGCAGGTAGGCATTACCAGACCGTAAGGGCATAACGAAGAATTCGTAGTGGCCATAACGCGTACGAAAAGCAGTCTTAGAAATATCCTGCTCTCTCACACGAAGCTGGTGATAACCAGATCGCAAATCAATCTTAGAAAAATAGTTGGCCCCTTGCAGTTGGTCAAACAAATCATCGATTCGCGGAAGAGATAAGCGGTTACGATTGTAATACGGTTAGTTCGCGGTAATCAATACCACAAGCGCATGCTCCCATCTTACTTTCTAACAAATAGAGACCGGTGTCACCCCACGGTGAAACACTGGTCTAATAATTCCATTCTCCAACATCTCCTGTAACGGCTCCTTTAACTCTATCAATTCAACAGAGCCATACGAATACGGAGCCTTTGAGATAGGTTCAGCACCGGGAATTAACTCAATGCCAAATTCAATCTCTCTAGCCGGAGGAAGTCCAGGAAGTTCATCGGGAAAAACATCAGCGAATTCACGAACAACAGAAAGATTTTCAATATTAGGACTCTCCAAAGATGTGTCCATAACAGAAGCCAGAAAACCTTGGCACCCATGAGAAATCAAGGTACGTGCCTTCATAGCAGAGATGAGCTTAACGGACTTAAGCGGTGAGGAACCATGATAAACAAATTCAGGTTGGCGAACGTTACCAAAGATCACAGTCCTAGCATAGCAGTCAATGGTAGCTCGATGAGAAGCCAACCAATCCATGCCAAGAATCACATCAAAGTCGAACATATGGATAGGAAGTAAATTCGCAGGACGAATACGAT
Source organism: Tanacetum coccineum (assembly GCA_026074375.1). Classification (NCBI taxonomy): domain Eukaryota; kingdom Viridiplantae; phylum Streptophyta; class Magnoliopsida; order Asterales; family Asteraceae; genus Tanacetum; species Tanacetum coccineum. Next base: position 19,673 of record BQNB010024287.1, read on the forward strand.
CATCAAAACGTAAAGGGCAGTTAACATATTCATGATCAATAAGCATATGGTTTTTCATTGGGGTTGAAATGATTACACGTTCAATTAATGGTGTAGGAGTCATATTAAGTTTCTTAGCAAATGTGGTAGATATTATAGAATGTGTAGCCCCAGTATCAAATAAAACGAGCAGTAATCATGGCCTCGAAGTTAGGAACATCGTCATCCGAATTTCTACGGGTAGTCACCATCTGAACGATCGAGAAAACGATTAGCAAACGAAAACAAGATAGGTTACGGAAGAGAGTTACACAGAAGGAACCTAATGTCTACCCAATCCTCACAGGTCATAGCCTAAGCTCTAAGGTCATAAGACCTCGTCATGATTAACCTGGCAGCTCTGATACCATAAATTGTAACGCCCCGACCCAAAAGGGTAGAAGCAAAGTCTCAGTAGACCTCCTCTGGCCTGCAGAACCGAAGTAAGCCCCTGGGTTTAAAATCCCGAGTTGACTGACTCCTATGCTGGCGCTGGTTGTAGTTACCCTGACCCTGGCGGTCATTCCCATTCCTACCAGTAAACCTCTGATCCTGACCCCGAAAATCCTGTCGTTTCGAATCATAACCCCGATCCTGACGACCCCGATGCTCAACACTCTGGTCCTGACGACCCCTATACTCATGCTGACCCTGGTCATAACGACTCTTGTTCTCCTGTTGGCCCTGTCCCCTGTTCTGAATCCGATTACCATCTCTATCCCGCTTATTCGAATTTCCGCTCTCATGCAATAACTCGATGTTACGGGCGGCAGCCGCAACCTGCGCAACATTCGTATAATCCGTATTAACGATCCGGTCCAAAACCCACTTCTTTAGCCCCCACTTGAAATGTCTAGCTTGCCTCTGGGCATCTCCAGCAGTAGCTCCAACAAAACTAGCCAATCTAGTGAACCTCTCCATGTACTCCCCAGAATTCTCTCGATCCAGCTGACATATCGACCCATACTCACGCTCATAACGTTGTTGTTCAGATGCCGGAAAATACCTGTTGTAAAAGATCTCACGAAAAGCAACCCAAGTACAAGTATCGGCAAAAGCATCGCCTCCAACCTGAGTACGCAAATGAGCTTTCCACCAGCTCAGTGCATCACCCTCTAGTTTAAACGCAGCAAGACGAGTCTTGAAGTTGTCGGGACATCCCAAAACTTGAAATAACTTCTCCATATGCGTAATCCAGTCTTCTGCCTCGGCAGGAGTGGCAGCAGACCGAAACGCAAGCGGCTTTAACTTAGTAAACCTTTCGATCCAAACATGAATCCATTGGGGTATAGCATCACCACCACCACCACCTGAAGGTCCAACACCATTCCTGATCTCATTGGTGATCTGAGTTCTCAAAGCAGCCGAAGGTAGGTGAGGAGCATTGGTCCACGGCAGCAGTAAATCATGGGCCCGAATTAGAGAACATCGTCATCCGAATTCCTACGGGTAGTCACCATCTGAACGATCGAGAAAACGATTAGCAAACGAAAACAAGATAGGTTACGGAAGAGAGTTACGCAGAAGGAACCTAATGTCTACCCAATCCTCACAGGTCATAGCCTAAGCTCTAAGGTCATAAGACCTCGTCATGATTAACCATTTGCTCTGATACCATAAATTGTAACGCCCCGACCCAAAAGGGTAGAAGTATTACAAATATGGTGTGACATCAAAAGCATTCATAATCATAACACAAGCATAAACAGCGGAAGTCTTAAATAAATAACCAAAGGAAAAATAAGTCAACATGACTTAAGGTACATAAGTTCTTAAAAGACAGACATATCCAAACGAAATAACCGAAATAACGAAGGTCTCGAAAATTAACAAATCATATATCAAAACTAAGATCTCTAGGGTAAGTCCACACTCAGCACTCATATCCCGAAAGCAACCCCAGCTCCTAGCTTAGATACCTGCCGCAGGAAAAGAAAATGCGGCTGAGCTTACAAAGCCCAGTGAACAGATATATATAATCGAACACGAAAGATAACGGAAATCAAAGGATACGATACAAAGTGCAAAGGATATCACAAGACATGATCAAAGGAATACAAATATAAGGTAAGACAATTCAGACGTCAATTCATAGTGTAAGGAAAGATGAATCAGAAAATCGAATCAAGTCTAATTACCAAGCCCAAACAAATCATATCATAGTAACCACGGAGTCATGAGCTCCCAAAATTTGTGAAAGACGTGGAATGCACCCAAACATCAGTCACCAAATATACATATATCATAATGTCATAATCCATCGAATACAAAACAAATCTAGGATGCATCCATACGCCCCTTAAACAAATAATAATCTTCATAATGCGCATATAATATCAAATGGGGGACGGCGTGAGAAATCACTCACTCACACATGAGTCAAGCCAAAGGTGTATCAATGACAAACGGCATGTTACCTTTAATGGCTAGAAACAAATAGTGGCTTGGGTTCTCAAAACTGAAAGGGTTCAAAGCAAAGTCATATCAAGTTCATTTCCAAAGGAATCATAGTAAAGGTAATGCCAAATGTATCCAATATCAAAGGTTCAAAATATCAAAGGTAGCATAGCAGGAGTCAAAATGGAACATAATGACAGATCATCATAAGAGAACCAAAATAAAAATGCTCAAGCAAATGTAGCAAATCACATAAGAAATCAAAGATAGAGAGGAAATATTCATGAAAACCTTAACGATAATTCCAGAATATCTTACACCAATAACGGAACGAACGAATCAACGCAAAATCAAAATAATGGTGAGAAGGCGTAGGTACTAAGAATATCCGTACCATTATTCCCACAAAGCATTACCAAAGAAAACACCACAGGAAAATCAAAATCACTGTCCCTCTTAACCGAACCTAAAGAAATGATGAATTCAGAATTACCAACCATACATTTAATTTACACTTTCTATTTTCTAGTAACTTTTCCATTTTTTAGTAAGCTTTCCAGAATTATAACTTTCCATTTTTAGTAACTTTTCCCTACCATTTTTAGTAACTTATTAATTTTTAGTTAACATTCCAATTTTATAGTAACTTTTCCATTTTTAGTAAGTTTTCCAAAATTAGTAAATTTCATGACAAATTGAGAATCTAATGAGCATTTTTGAATAGCTTAATACTTAATATGCAAACCTTACAAAGTTTAGGTTAAATATGACAACTTTCCATATTTTGGGTTAAGTATGCAAATTCAACAATTTTCAAGTTAAAAGGGTAATATCAAAGTTTCACATTTTAGTTCAGATTATACCTTCTATTTCCTGTATATACAAAGACAAACCCTTAATTTTTACATAATTTACATATTAGTCCTTTTGGTTTTATTAAATAAATAAAACATTACTTTAATTAATCCATAATTACAAAACAAGCCCTTTATAGATTCAAATATGACAAAATCATACTTTATACATTAAATACAAACCAACCTTCCACTTTCAGAATTTCAATTTCAGTCCCTCTATTTTAAATTAATTAATTTTCTAATAACTATTAATGTAATTAACCATTTTAATCCCAAAATATATCAATATGACAGTTATATACCCCCGCAAATTATTTTTATAAATATATAAAATAAATATAATAACATGTCTAAAACAGACCCCATAGTTTCAGAAATTACAATTCAAGTCCTTATACTTTTAATATCACAATTCGGCTAACTAATAAATCACTAAAAACACTAATTAAATTTTTCCCAATAACAACCACAATTATTACCCAATCATTAGCATTTATTACACCTGGAAAAATTATTAAAACCCTAACCCTAATTCATTTTATCACTTTTCTTTCCTTTTCTTCTTTATTCGAAAATCGGCAAACAAAGGAAAATCCTAAACAATATTATTGAATCTATCTTTATTTTCCAACAATTTATCTGAGTTATATATGATATTAAAAACCCTATAAAAATATAAAATCAAATGTACAAATAGTTTTTAAGCCGATTTCATAATTAACTAAAAATTAGGGTTTCTAATATGTTTTAATTATTTCGAGAAATATAAAATGCATGAATATATAATTTACTATGTATAAATGGATTAGTAAATAAGATAAATAAGATACAAAAATACCTTTGAAGACCATGGTAGATTTATTAATTATAGAACCCCGGTTTGCTTAATTCGAACCCAAAACAATAACCAAAATCGAACCAAGCTTTAAACAATCTTCCCACTATTTTTTTCACAATCCTTGACCTTCAAAATACCCTATAAAAATCGTCCTTTCCTTGGAAAAATTTTGAGCCGCCTCTTTTGATTTTATTAGGGTTTCGGGATTTTTGTTTTTGGATTTAACAATATAAAAATGCATAGATAAATATAATAGGGATTATGCCGAGTATAATGGGCCTTCAAAATAGATAAATCTGATTTTTATAATTTGCCAATTTATTTTATCATTATCTTAATTTATTTTATATTAATTTGTAATATATAATTACATAAACATAATTATTTTCGGCATAATTATATATAAATAATTATTAATTCTTTTTCTTACATAATATAAAGTATTTTAATCTTACATAATTTTCATAATTGTCACATGTTGCATTTTTATAATTTCTAACATTTAAATGAATTTTATTTAAGCTTTTATGAAATTTTCTTGCATTAGGGGCATTTTGGTAATTTTACACTTGTTGAAATTTTTAGGTTTTACAACTTCACACACTCAAAGTGTGTATGTGTGTGTGCCATAGGATAGGACAAAGAAGGAGAAGGGACCAAAATGATCTCCTAATCATAAATGAGTTAGGATAAAATATGAGTTGGAGTTTGTCTTATTGATTTTGAATTCAAATTGGCATCTTAGGTTCACATAGGATGTTTGTTTGGATGCATACAAGCAAGGAGGGGGGACCAAATGGTTTTTAATATTTTAAGATGCTAGTGCTTCTTGTATGATTTAATTTCTAAGCCTTCCATGCATATGCTTTTAGTTTAAATAAATCACGATTCACGCAAGTAACGAAACGAAAAACGGTATCACTGAAAATTATGAAATTTTAAATATTGCCTTAAAATATAAAAACATGGCTATTGCCAAAATACTACAACGTTAGGTGTCCCGGTTCTCTCCCGGAGACGATTCTTAGATAAAAGCGGGAAAATTTCTCGGTTAAACGTAAAAGTTAAACAAAACTTTTAAAAATTCAAATTATCGACCGGAAACGGCTAAATTATTGAACGGAAATTTGCGGGGTGTCACATCCTTTCCCCGTTAAAAGAGCTTTGTCCTCAAAGCTACGACGTAGTTTCTGCCACGGGCGCAGAAATTGGGAAAAGATGAGGGTACTTCTTTTGCATTTGATCTTCACGCTCCCAGGTGAACTCAGGACCTCTCCTAGAGTTCCAGCATACTTTGACAATCGGATTACGTCTCTGCTTCAGACGCTTGACCTCACGGTCCATGATCTCGACAGGTCTTCGATGAAGTGGAGTTTGTCGTCGACTTGGATCTCATCCAACGGTATAGCAAGAGGTTCGTCGACTAAGCATTTCTTCAAATTCGAGACGTGGAACGTACTATGAACTCTACTCAACTGCTCTGGGAGTTCAAGACGGTAGGCAACAGTTCCTACTTTGTCAATTATCTTAAAAGGTCTAATATATCGAGGGTTCAGCTTTCCTCATTTGCCAAAACGTATCACCCCTTTCCATGGTGACACTTTCAGCATGACCTTATCTCCTATTTGAAACTCAAGGGGTTTCCGTCTTACGTCAGCATAACTCTTTTGACGATCACGGGCAGCTTGGATACGGCTCTTGATTTGAACGATCTTCTCAGTTGTCTGGCGGATGATCTCTGGGCCAGTGAGCTGACTATCTCTAACTTCAACCTAGCAGATGGGTGATCGACACTTGCGCCCATACAATGCCTCAAATGGAGCAGCCTTAATGCTGGTATGGTAACTGTTGTTATACAAAAATTCCACTAACGGTAAATGTTTATCCCAGCCTTTTCCGAAGTTGAGTACACAGGCACGTAACATGTCCTCCAACGTCTGAATGGTTCTCTCACTCTGACCATCGGTCTGTGGATGGTAAGTTGTACTCATATCCAATCGAGTACCTAATGCTTTATTTAGAGACTTCCAAAAATGTGAGGTAAATCTCCCATCACGATCGGAGATGATCGAAACTGGCACTCTATGCCTTGAGACTACTTCCTTTAAGTACTGTCTCGTTAACTTCTCTAACATGTCATCTTCTCGCATGGACAAGAAATGATCAGACTTAGTGATACGATCTTCGATCACCCAAATCATGTCTTGACCGGTTGCCGTCTTTGGCAATTTAGTCACAAAGTCCATCGTTATGTTCTCCCATTTCCATTGTGGGATCTCTGGTTGAACCAACAAACTAGACGGATTCTGATATTCTATCTTAACCTTGGTACACATTAACACTTGCTGACATAGGTGGCAATTTTTGCTTTCATGTTGGGCCACCAATATAACTTCTTCAAGTCTTGGTACATCTTATCTGATCCAAGATGGATGGAATACTTTGACTTATGCGACTCATGCATAATCAAAGCTCTCAGGTCACTAAAACATAGAATCCAACTTCTATTGTTCAAACATAATGTTTCGTCAGCACGAGGTTCTAGCTTGTTAATCATGCCATGCAAATCTTCGTTGATGAAGTTCTCTTCTTTTCTGGCTTCTGATTGAGCACTCAAAGTCTGCTTAGGAAGATTTGACCCTATAGTCATAACTAAGGCCCGAACTCGTAGCGACTTACTTCTTTCCTTTCGACTTAGGGCATCAACCACCATGTTCGCCTTCCCTGGGTGGTATCGAATCTCACAGTCGTAGTCGCTCAACAACTCTAACCACTGTCGTTGTCTCATGTTTAACTCCTTCTGATCGATAATGTGTTGCAAACTCTTGTAATTAGTGAACACGACGTACTTTGTACCGTACAGATAGTGTCTCCACATCTTCAAAGCAAACACTGTTGCACCAAGCTCTAGGTCGTGTGTGGTATAGTTCTTCTTGTGAACCTTAAGTTGGCGGTATGCGTAAGCTATGACCTTCTCCTTTTGCACCAAAACCGCACCCAACCCTTTATGCGAGGCATCGCAATATACCACGAAGTTCTCACTTCCCTCGGGTAAAGCCAAAATCGGCGCACTACACAATTTTTATTTCAACAGCTAAAACGCAGCTTCTGCCTTTTCTCCCCAATCAAACTTTACGCTTTTCTGAGCAACTTCGTCATAGGTCTAGCGATTTTCGAGAAACCTTCGATAAATCGTCAGTAGTAACCGGCCAAACCTAAAAATTA